>JXTC01000169.1:256580-465799 GCA_002914845.1 Trema orientale
ATGTGACCGACATGTGAGATAGATAGGTTCCAATACAACATGTAGCATGGCTCCAATGGCATGTAGTCTTCCTTCAAATGACATGTAGTTTAGGCATTGGTGAAGAAGCCCCATACGGCATATAGTTCAAGCTGTGTTACACATTGTTTAAGCGAGCTAGTTTACGTCTTGGTAATTCTTGTGCTTAATTAACACTAATCTATGTCTTAAGATTAATTCTAAAAATTAGGAAAACCCCAGAACACACTTTAAAAGCATTAAAAATCAATTTGAAAAGAGTATTTTAACTATTACAAACTTGTTTTACTTTCACAAAGATATTTAACAATAATTTAGAAAGTATTTACACCGAAACATATTCTAGTTTGCAAGTAGAAAAACTCTTTTTAGCCTATATCAAATAGTCATGATTTCAAACATATTTGTAACTTATTTAAACTTAAGAAATCATGTTTTGAAGAATATTTTGCCTATTCAAAATCATTATTTCTTATTTTCAAATTTTTATAATAAAATAACTATTTTAAGCTTAAGATAGTTTGAAAACTTCTTTTGAAAAGTATGAGGTAATGCAAAGAGAATTTGTGTGCAAGGAACTAAATCAAATACAAGACTAAATATGAATATACCCTATCTAAGCATGGCCTTGTATCTTGATTGTCCATCTTCAAGCTTGATTATAATAACTCCAATATGCATCCATCTTCAAGCTTGATTCCTTGATAAACTTGAGTTAGAACTTTTAAAGCCATTTCACTACACACTCAAGTCAAATCATTAGTACTAAATCAAATGTTTGTTATCTTCAAAATAAGAGTGAGTAAGATTGAAACCTCAATTTTCCAACAGGATGTTATCTTCCATGAAGATACTATGTATTTTACCTCTGAGTCTAGATTTCAGGGGAAGAATTACCATTATGAAATTCAGACTTTAGATTACAATGATATTCTTGAGTATGGGGAGCAGAATATAGGCACATTGGATATAAGTTGTATAAACTTGGATCATAACAATAATGACACACAAGCCGCTCAAGATATTGGTGATTTGGATCATGACAATAATGACACATAAGCCGCTCAAGATATTGGTGATTTGGATCATGATAATAATGACACACAAGCTGCTCAAGATTTTGGTGATTTGGATCCTATTGGTCATTTTTTGGACCACAATGGCCATAACTAATTGGCAGAAGAAATAGCTTCAACTCTTCTTGAATTGGAACCTGTCAATGACACACTAAACCAATCATTTGCTGAGGATGTTCTTGAGCCCTCTAGAAAATAATTACCATATCGTCAAACCAGAGGTATACCTAAATCCACTTATGAGCCCGACCTATCTAGTACAGTAAATTATCCCATGAGCAATTATGTGTCCGACTATTATTTGGCAAAATCAAATATGTCATTTGTGAATCAATTATCTGTTGTATCTATTCCTAACAGTGTGCAGGAAACCCTGACTGATCCTAGATGGAAAGCAGCTATGAATGAGGAAATAAAATCTCTTGAAAAAAATGAAACATGGAACTCGTTAATCCTCCACTAGAAAAGAAACCAGTTGGATGTTGATGGATTTACACAGTGAAGTATAAAGCTGATGGTACAATCGAGTGCTTTAAAGCGACGCTAGTAGCAAAAGGATACACTCAAACCTACGGGATTGATTATATAGAGACATTTGCACCTGTTGCCAAAATGAACACGATTCGTGTCTTGTTATCTTTAGCTGCAAACTTGGATTGGCTATTACAACAATTCGATATGAAGAACGCTTTTCTTCATGATGAATTATCTGAAGAGGTCTACATGGATCTCCCACCAGAATGCATGATACCTGACAAATACAGCCAAAAAGTATGCAAGTTAAAAAAATCATTGTATGGTTTAAACCAATCACCAAGAGCATGGTTTGGGAGGTTCACGAGATCCATGATAGCATTTGGCTACTATCAGAACAACTCAGATCATACCCTTTTCCTAAAGAAACGAGAGGGTAAGATAACTGCACTCATTATATACGTTGATGACATGGTGGTTACAAGAAATGATCATGAAGAAAGGAAGGCTTTACAGAAATATTTGTCCAAAGAATTCGAAATGAAAGATCTAGGCCCTCTAAAATACTATCTTGGAATTGAAGTATCCCGATTTAATAAAGAAATATTTCTATCCCAGAGAAAATATGCCTTGGATCTATTACAAGAGACTGGTATGTCAGCATGTCAACAAGTTGATACACTAGTAGAATAAGGTTTAAAATTGTGTTTCGAGTCCAACCAGGTTCCAGCTGATAAGGGGAGATATCAAAGGCTTGTAAAAAGATTAATGTACTTATCATATATAAGACTAGATTTAGCTTATGCTTTGAGTATTGTCAACCAATTTATGCATAATCCTAGAGAATAACATATGAATGTAGTCCCACATATTTTGAGATATTTGAAGTCTGTCCCAGGAAAAGGTATATTGTTCACAAAAACCCCAGATTACTAAAAACATAAAAGTATACACTGATGCCGACTGGGCCGGTTCTTTAGATGACAGACGATCGACTTCTGGTTATTTTACCTTTGTATGAGGTAATCTTGTGACATGGAGAAGCAAAAAACAAAATGTTGTGGCTCGCTCAAGTGCAGAAGCAGAATTCAGAGGTGTGGCTCTAGGACTTTGTGAAGCGCTATGGATAAGACTCCTTTTATATGATTTAGGTTGTCCATCTGAGCAACCTATCCAACTATTTTGTGACAATAAAGCAGCATGTGATATTGCCTAAAATCCAGTACAATATGATCGTACCAAACACGTCAAAGTGGACAGATTTTTTATAAAGGAGAAGTTAGATGGGAAGATTATGGAGTTATCTAGGATACGATCAAAGGATCAACTTGCTGATATCTTTACAAAAGCAGTCACAAAGAGAATGTTCTCAATGTTTTTAGACAAGTTGGGCATGTGTGATATATATGCACCAACTTGAGGGAGAGTGTTAAAGTATTTTTTTTCCTTATATTAAGGGATTTGTTTCCTTTTTTTGTTTCTAGGAGTATGATTTAAGGGTGTGATATTGTGTACACCCTCTATTTATATTGCACTCTACCAAAATTTTATGATATGAATGACAATGAGCATTTATCAAATCTAATAAAGAGATGACAAGTCCCCATTCTGTAGCTATTCTCACACCTTCACGGAGTGCCATTAGCTCACCAAGTAAGACCGAAAAGCTCCCCCTAATCTTGACTGCCTAGCTAGCTATCACCACACCAAAACTATCCCGAACCGAACCACACCACCCACTCCAATGAAACCAGTCCCTTCTTATATTTCCACATCCGATTTTAGTTTCAATTGATCACAAGTTGGAGGAGACCAATGTATATTGGGACCACGCTTTGATAGAATCGACACAACAGCTAGCATAGAGGAGGAAGTGTGAAATTCCTCAATATGGTTTATGCTGAAGTCAACGAGATCACCTTCAAAGCAAACAGGACCACCATGAATAGCCTTATTCTGATTATTCCTAGCCTATAGCAAAACAAAAAGACGTTCAAAGGTGTCTTTAGTAACTAGTGAGAAAAATATCGATGGACCTACATAGCTACGGTCTAATAAACTACCAAAGATCAGAATACCTCCAAATAATCTCCACTTGTTCACGCAAAAGAAAACAATGGACATCATTTTCTTATCGATTCCCACATTAAGGATAGCAATCATCAGGAACAATTCCACGTTTGAAAAGATTACTCTTAGTTGGGATAGCATTGTGAAAAATTCGCCATACCAAGATACGAATCTTAGGAGGTATATGTTCCCTCCACAGTCCCTTCCACCACTTGGTCATGATAAGAGAATTAGAACAAGCTGAAAGAAGCTTCCGACAAAGCTAGACGATATGCAGTGCTAGCACTATATCTTCCAGTGCGACCATAGTCCCAAACTATAGGAATGGCAAAAATCCCCAGCTGGGCGGGGCACCGCAGTGCTCAACCCTACAGGGGCACGCTTGCCCCACAATAAACGGGGCACCATCCCGCATTGGATTTGATCGGGATGGGGAGGAAAAGACCCACCCTGCCGTAAACCCGCCCGTTTATGGAATATATTGGGGTTTTTTGTTTTTTTTTTGTTTATTTTTTTTAAATTAAAATCTTGATCTTATGTTTATTCTTCTCTTTTTTGGATATATTTATCAAAACATTAATATCAAACCTATATATTAGAAAAATTTTAATATTCTACTTTGAGTTTAAAATTCCATAATTTTCTTGTAATATTATTTTTTCTTAACATGCTACACACTCAAGTAGATTATTAGTTCTTAATCATATGTTTGTTAACTTCAAAATATGAGTGTAGAATTGATGATACAAAGTATAACTCAACAATTTCTCCTTTTTTGATGATAACAAATATTTGATTTAAAAAGGGGTAAGGAATAGGAAATAAACATGGATAAATGTCCTTACCAACCATTAAATACTCTCTCTCAAAATATGCATAGTAAAAGGAAATTGAAACTCCCCCTTAAACTTATAAAGGGTACATATTTTGAGTAATTGAATATTTTTTATCATAGATACCAATTGTGAATATTTTTGCTCAAAAATACCAATTGTGTGAGAAAGATATAGAATGAGCACATTGATACCAATTAATTTAAATTAAAAAAAATAATGACCAAATTGATACCAATTGTAAATAAAAATACATTTTTCTCTCCTTTTTGATATCATTAAAAAGAAATCCACAAGAAAGAGGAATAAAGCAAATATAAGATATAACCATAAAATATCTAATAAAAATAAGGAGTTCATATATAGGAGTGCAAACAACCATGTTAAAAACATAGAATTCATACATGAAATAACCAAAGAAACACAAGTTCAGAAACGAGCTATGGAGGAGGAAAGCGGCCAAAGAAGGATTGCATCATCCTCATCATCTCATCCTGTTGGTCTTGAATGATTTGGAATTATTGCTCTTGGTGTTGGCGGACGAAGTTGACATCAGCTGATAGAATCTAAAGGTGCTCTAACTCAGTGTTATGCAAGTGCTAGATATCAAGTTGGATGGTGTTAAGGCTTTCAGACAGGCTGTTGAAAGCGTCAGTGAAGTCAAATTGTTGTGCAGTAGCCTCCTCAGTATAAGTGCCCTCAGGAGCGCCTTTAGCAACTCCAGCACTACTACCGTCAGCTTCTTGTTCTATGATCGTGGCCCTGCTTAGTTTTGGCCACCTATTCGTTGTTGATGAAATTAAATCCCATGAGACTGAAGGTCTTGTTGTTGATCTCAACATTAATGGTCCATGGTTTACGTTCGGCCTCATCAAATGGTCGAATGTTGAAGTGTTGGAAGATACGAGTAAGGAGAAAACCATAAGGAAGAGAAGGTCTCCTATTTTCTATGGCGTTAATCATCTTATGAATAATAAAATAAGGTAGGTTCAACTTTCTCCCAACAAGAATGGAATTAACAAAACCAAGATCACAGAATGTAGGTGCATCCCTATGGCCACCTCTAGGGATCATATTTTGAGACACAAACTGGAATAGAATCTTAGCCTCTAGAGTAAGAACAGTGACTCAGGGCTTAGGCTAAAAACTGTCAGGGGAACAGACTCGAAGTAGAGCTTGTTGAGGGTCAAAATCATTACGCATAGGTCAAGAGTTACTTATGGGGAATTTGTAACCACCCAAATGTAAGTGCAAAATATCAGCTAGGAGTCATTCAATAATCTCAAAATCTATTCCCTTAAGGGAACCATAGATAGCATGTTGTCCCCTAGAGATATTGGTACTAGCATAGAATCCCCTAATCAGTCTAGGATACCCTATCTCTTAATGGAGCATAATTCAGTCTATCCCATGATCTCCATATAATCAGAAAATTTTATATAGACTAGGTCTCTAAAATTGAAGGTTCTACCCCAAATATTCTTAGAGAAAATTTCTTCATATCTAGTCATAACAGTAGGAGACTCTAAGAGAAGAATATCTAACCTTGCCTTAGTGCATTTTTCATATTTCTCAGGTCGAATTTCCTTGCCTTTACGCCTTGGGTTTTCTTTTCTTGGAGCTATTGGACAAGAAATGACAAGATGAAGTACAAACACAAGGGAATTTCAAAATCTAGGGTTTTTGGGAGGATGAATAATCTGATTTAGATACAAAAAGAGTGTGGAAATCAAAGAGTAAGAGTGAAAAAGCAATGAAATCAACTCTAGTTAGGAGAAAATTGAATGATTTAGAGAGAAAATTGAATGGGAATAAGAGGAGATGATTTTAGGGTAAGAGAGATTGTATTTTCAGTTGAGAGAGTGAGAAAAAGTGGGAGGAAAAACATCAAAACCCTTTAAATTTGTCGGTAGACCGAAAATATATTTTCTATCTGCCGATTTTGGCAGAAAGAAAAGAATTTCTAGAGAGGTACCGATTCTCCTATTTTCGCTGTTTTTCAGTGAAAATCGATTTAAAACTGTGGAAAACGTTTCAACCAACAATGAAAACATTTAGAAATCAACAATTAATCTAATATACACAACAAATTGAACAACTTTTAAACACATAAAGAATCAATAAAGCTCATTATGATCAATCATATCAAGTTCTCTACGAATTATGCAAAAACGATCCTTACTAAGAGGTTTAGTGAAAATATGAGCTAGTTATTTTTCCGTGCATACAAACTCAAGTACAATGTCACTTTTTTACATATGATCATGAAGAAAATAAGGTCTAATATCAATATGCTTAGCACGTGAATGCAAAATTAGATTTTTCGACAAATTTATAGTACTAGTATTATCATATTTAATAAGCACATGATTATAATTCAATCCAAAATCCATTAGAGTTTATTTCATCCAAAAAATTTGAGCACAACAACTACCAGCAGAGATATATTCGGCTTCAGTAGTAGAAAGAGCAACATAATGTTGTTTCTTGTCAAATCATGACACAAGTGAGTAACCAAGAAAATAATAAGTGCCACTAGTGCTTTTACAGTTCGTTTGACAACCGGCAAAGTCCGTATCCGGAAAACTACTAATGTTAAAATCTGTGCCTTTTGGATACCATAATTCTAGATTCATAGTGCTATGGAAATATTTCAAAATATGTTAAACTGCACTAAGATGTGATTCCTTAGGATTAGATTGAAATCTAGCACATAGACAAACACTAAACATTATATTCGGTCTACAAGCTATTAAGTAAAGAAGTGAGTAGATCATACCTCGATATTTAGTGATATCCATTGCTTTACCATTTTCGTCTTTGTCAAGTTTGATTGAAGAGCTCATTGGTGCTTTCATTGACTTGGAGTTCTCTATTTCGAACTTCTTTAGCATATCCTTGATGTACTTGGATTGATTGATAAAAATGACTTCTTTGCCTTGTTTGATTTGAAGTCTAAGGAAGAAATTAAGTTCTCCCATCATGCTCATTTCAAACTCACTATGCATACATTTAGATAATTCTTCGTAAAGAGAAACATTAGTAGTACCAAGTATAATATCATCAACATAAATTTGAACTAAGATCATTTCTTTCTTTTTTTTTTTTTTATAAAAAGTGTAGTATCCGCTTTTCCCATAGTAAAACTATTTAAAATAAAAATTTGTTTAATCTATTATACCAAGCTTTAGGAGCTTGCTTTAAACCATAAAGAGCCTTTTTTTAATTTGAAAACATGATCCAGATACTGGTGATTTTGAAAACAATAGAGTTGGGCTACATATACTTCTTTTAAAATGTACCCATTTAAATATGCACTCTTAACATCCATTTGGTATAAGATGAAATCTTTATGATAAGCAAATACTAAGAGTATCCTTATGGACTCTAATCTTGCTTCAGGTGCGAAGGTTTCTTCATAATTGATACCTTCTTCTTGATTGAAATCTTGAGCTACTAATCTAGCTTTGTTTCTCACAATCACCCCATGCTCATCTACTTTATTTCTAAAGACCTATTTAGTTTCTATAACCGATTGGTCCTTAGGTTTAGGAACTAATTCCCATACATTACTCCTTTTAAATTGATTTAATTCTTCTTGTATAGCTAATATCCATGATTCATCTTTTTCAGCATCTTCAAAGTTTTTTAGTTCAATTTGAGAGATAAAAGCTATGTTGTTGCAAATATTTCTAAGTGATGCTCTAGTCTTGACTCCTTGTAAGGGGTCACCTAGAATTTGGTTTTAAATCTTGAGGAAGAGTACGAGTATTACTATTGTCGCTTTCTTTTTCTTCCTTAAGATCTTGTTGTAGTTGAATGTCCTTCTCTTCAATTGTTTTCTCATTTGCACTTGGCTCACTTGGGCTTGGTTCTAAAACTATAATATCATCATCATCTAAATTTCTCTCCTCATGGAGAGCATTAGAGTCATCAAAAATAACATGCATAGATTCTTCTACTACCAATATTCTTTTATTGAAAACTCTATAAGCTTTACTAGTAGTAAAATAACTGAAAAAAATACCAAAACTGGATTTTGAATCAAATTTACTCAAATTGTCCTTTGTATTCAAAATAAAGCATTTGCAACCAAAAACTTTAAAATAACTAATGTTGGGTTTTCTCTTCCTTTCCAAAGCTCATAAGGTGTCTTGTTCAAAATTGGCCTTATCATAACTCTATTCAAAATATGACAAGCGGTACTAACTGCTTCAGCCCAAAAATATTTTGACAAACCATTTTCATTTAGTATACTTCTTTTCATTTCTTGTGGGGTTTTATTCTTTCTTTCTACAACTCTATTTTATTATGGAGTTCTAAGAGTTAAAAAATTATGATCAAAACTATTTTTGTAACAAAAAGTTTCCATTTCTTCATTTTTAAACTCACCACCATGATTATTTCTAATAGATGTGATGGTGTAGTATTTTTCATTTTATACTTTCTTACAAAAGATAGTAAGCACATTTAAAATATCAGTTTTATGAGCAATAAATAGAACCCAAACTAATCTTGAAAAATCATCAACTATCACAAAGGCATAGTGCTTTTCACCAAGACTAGCTATTCTTGATGGTCCAAAAAATCCATGTGAAGTAGTTGCAAGGGTCTAGAGGTAGTAATGGCATTTTTAGATTTAAAAGAGCTTTTTATTTATTTTCCAAATTGACATGCATTATAAACCTTGTCTTTTTCAAAGATTAAACAAGGTAAACCACTAACAAAGTTTTTCTTTGAAAGTTTAGAAATAGTATTCATACTAGCATGTCCAAGTCTTCTATGCCAAAGCCAAGAATCATCTTTTAAAGCTGAAAAATATTTATCTTGACTAAAATATTTTTTAATATCAATAGTATATACATTATCTTTTCATTCCCTTTCAAAAATGATTTCTTTTGAACAAGTATCCTCAATTAAACATTTGGAAGGCTAAAAAATAACTCGATAATCTTTATCACAAAGTTGACTTATGATAAGCAAATTGTGTTTAAGACTATCAACAAGTAAAACATTTTCTATAATGGGAGAGGAAGTAGTACCAATGTTATCTATACCTAAAATTTTGCCTTTAGCGTTGTCTCCAAATGTGATATGTCCTCTAGTTTTTTTAGTGAATAATGAAAGTAAGGAGTAGTCTCCGGTCATATGTTTGGAGTAAACACTATCCAAAAACTAAAAGTTCTTCTTCTTTTGTACCCACAAATAAGAATCAATATTTGATTTTTGGTACTCATACTAATTTGGGTCCTTGAGTGTTAGTTCTAGAATTTTTTGGTACCCAAGCTAGTTTTCCACTAAAATATGTATTTTTCTTCGCAAAGCATGAAAAACTAGTATGTCCAACTTAATTTTAATAAGTACAAGTGTGCTTTGTGTCACTTGTACTAGCTTTAACGAAATAATTTTTGAGGTATTTTTGTTTTATAGAAGATTTATACCCAATACCTCCTTTGTCAAAAACATATTTTTGCCCACCAAGCATTATGTCAAAATTTTTCTTTCCATTTGTAAATTTATAAATAATTTTGGTCAAGTCTAAAATCTTGTCATTTAAGGAAGTGTTTTCTTTTGACAAATCATCACAATTACTACAACGTAATTTTGCTTTCTTTTCTTTTGTAAACTCTTTAACTATTTTTGACAAACTAAGAATTTTCTTTTTGAGAGCATTGTTCTTGAAATTGAGTTTTTCATAGTTTTTGTGTAAATCATTGAAATCACTCAATAAATTTTCAAATGATAAATTACAATCACTATCATTCTCACTAAATTCCTTACTAGTATCACTATCATCATGAAATTCACTTTTAGGCTCAAGTGAGCTTACCTCATTTTCTATTGCCATTAAGCACATGTTGACAATTTCTTCTTGTTGTTCTCCTTCGGATTCTTCTTCTTCACTATCATCCTAAATGGCCTTCATTGCCTTCTTCTTCATTTTTCTTCTCAAGGGACATTCACTTTTCATGTGACCTGGCTTCTTACATTCAAAACAAGTGATGGGATCATCCTTCATTTTCTTCTCTCAAAAGTCATTGCCTTTGGTATTCTTCTTGAAATTCTTCTTTTTCAAATTTAAGTACTTCTTGTACCTTTTGGTAAGTAAGGCAATGTCTTCTAGCTCACTATCCGCAAAATCTTCTTCTTCCTCATTGCTTTCTTGCATTGCGGCTTTGAGAGTGATTTCTTTCTTTTTCTTCTCTTCCCCTTTCCTTCATAAGGATCTCATGGGTCATGAGAAAACCTATAAGTCTTTCAAGGGGAAGTTTGCTAAGGTCTTTCGCTTCTTGAATAGCAACCACCTTGCTTCTATATACTCGAAGAAGACTTTTAAGGATTTTACCCACCAACTCACCATTTGGAAATATTTTTCCCAAAGCACCATGAGAGTTAATAATAGTTGTGAACCTAGTAAACATTTGTGAAATAGATTCATCTTTTTCCATTTTAAACAACTCATAGTTTCTAGTAAAAATATTGATTCTAGTTTCTTTCATGGAGTTAGTTCCTTGATAAGAGACTTCTAACATGTTCCATAGTTCATGAACATCTCTAGCTTTCTCAACATTATTATAAATATTCATATCTAAGTTACGCATAAGAATATTTCTAGCTCTACCATTTTTAGTGAAAGTGATTTTATCTTTTTCATCATATTCTTCTATATCTTTTTCTACTTCTCTACCATCAACTATTTTGGTTATTTTTAAAGAACCTTTAGTGATAATATACTATAAATCAAAATTAATGGATCTAAGATAAGTGTCCATACGACTTCTCCAATAGTTAAAATCACTTCCATTGAAAAATAGTGGTTTGGATAGAGATAACCCCTCATATTGAAAAGAAAAGTTATTTAGGCTAGCCATCTACAAAACGGTTAAATTTTAAAAATTTGAGCACTAAGCTCTGATACCAATTGTTAGCCGAAGATTAGTGAACCTAAGAGGGGGGTGAATTAGGTTTTAAAAACTTTTGTACACTTTTATTGATAGGCAAGAAAATTATACAAGTAAAAGCAATAACATGTAAAAATAGCTAAATAGCATGTATAAGCACAAGATAAATAAATTTAAAAAGATAAGGATAGAGAAATGTAAACACTATGTTTACGAAGTTCAACAAACACGACGGTTTGTCTACATCCTTGGCTCTTGGCAACCCGCTTCGAGCTTTCCACTATCAGATCAAGAAAATGGGCTTGACCGACCCTTTTGGACAATGAGTGATTTCTCCTTAGGCACACTCACACCTTTACGATAGCTTTGAATCTGGCTCTATCATACCTAACTCGGATTGTTTAGACTCCGGTACTAATCTTACCTAAACCGGGCTGTTTATGAATCCGGTGTCAACCTTACCTCATAAATATAATTTTGATTTTGTTTGTTGATACACTCAACTAGAATCTCTCTAAAGTAGATAATTGATACAAGGTAAGCCTAGAGAGAATAAATGAGAACATAAGATATAATCTAGTTTGGCTCAAGTAATTTTTGTAAAAAAGTGAATTTGAAAGTTTGATTCACAAGAGATGATTTGAACAACTTGAAGGTATGTTTGAAGCAATGTAGGAATGTTCAAAAGCTATTTCAAGTTAAAAAAGCTTCTATATATAGACATGAAAGAATACTAGCCGTTTTAGACCGTTTGACAGACAATCTATCATTTTCAGTAGACCGAAAATACACTTTTGGTCGATCAAAAAAACTAGCTATTGAAAGTGCAGTTGTAATGGTTGAATTTAAAAATCTGTCAAAAATTGGACAGAGAATCGGTAGACCGAAAATCACAGCCGGTCTGCCGAAAATACCCGAGAGCAATTTTTGAATTTTATTTCAAATCTTTTTCAATTATTTTCAAAATGTGACTTTTTAAATTGATTTTTTATGTAATATGGAAACTATAGAAATTCATAAATCAATTTTAAAACTTGTCTAAAATAAATTTCTTATTTTAAGTAGAGATATATAAGTTTGACAGATTTGGTTTGAAAATTTTTAATTTTATGAAAAATTTGATCCATTAAGATCATATTAAGTGTAAACAACTATTCAAGTATAAGAAGTAAGTGTATAATCTTTGCTAGTCTAGGTCTTGTAATCCTGAACTTTATCTTCAAGCTCTTTTCTATAATCCATCTTAAATGTCTTGTGATTCTTTCAATTTAACTTACTATACACTCAAGTAGATTATTAGTTCTTAATCATATGTTTGTTAACTTCAAAATATGAGTGTAAGATTGATGATACAAATTATGACTCAACATAAAGGATATGCCCACTATTTTGCAAGCACAATCTTCTAAATTAACCATCTTATGGTTTACAGTATAAGTTATACTTGTACAATAATACTAAATGAATTCAATTACGGAATAAAAAAATAGGGTTTAAGATAAATTAGCTTTAATAAGAAACGGGTGGGAATAGTTTTTTTTTTTTCTTTTTTCAAAGTATTTAGAGACATGTAGAAATAATTTTTTTTTCTTTGTAAAGTAATTTAATTTAGGGATTCTATCATAATAAAATAAATATTAAAAAGATGTATGTGTGGAGAGTAGACATAGGAGTGACAATAGACACTCCTTTTTAAATAATAGGTGAGTATAATTTTCTATAGCATCAATTAGTAAAAGAGCTTCTTTTAAAACACATATTTATGAAAAAGCTTATGTTTTTAATTTATTTGTAAAGTAGTATTTCTCGATAATACTTGATTATGCTCAACTACATACTCGGCTACGCTCAAAACCGTACTCGATAATGTAAAAAACTATTTCGCAAAGAATTTTAAAACTTAGTCCTTTGTTCAAAAGTCATTTTCAAAGGGTTCATTCCTCTAAATTTTTCTTTTCTTTTATCTAATAAAAAAGGCATTTGGCAACAAATAGACTCAATTGAAACTATGGGCTGGTCATATTATTTTAGCTTTTCTTTTTTATCTTTGTTGTCTAATTGTGTTAGAAAAATGTCACTTTCAACTCTCTTTTTCATAAATACTTTTAGAGAAATATAGGTGGATGACTAAAATTTTAAATTTGATTAAGTAGATATCCACTTTTAAAATTTTATAGCTAAATGTCCAGGTATATATATTTTTACACTTGGTAGATACACATATCTACCAATTTTAGTTACTGTATTGAAATGCACTGGGTATATAATTTTTTATACTTAATATATAAAATTTTACACTTGGTATATATGCATACATACCGGACATTTTGCTATAACATTTGACAAAGGGACATTTACTGAAATTAGGCCCAAAATTTGGTCATATTTCTATAAGTCCCATACTTTTATAACCTGCTCAATGTAACAAAATACCAAAAATTAAGATAGATACTTTGAGAAGAAGAATAATTGAGCATAAATTAAGATAGAAAATGTATACGAATAATGTATAAATATGAGCACATCAATTATCATTTATTCAAATAGATTTTCTCTTTCCAGCAAAAATAAGATCAATACATATATATATATATATTTACACCATCTCATTCGATTCTTTTTGTGCTATCATTTTTCAAGTTGACATTTTGATATTATTCTCGTTTTTTTCTACTTGCTGTCGTTTATGGAGGTTATTGTCGTTTCCTATTTGATGTCGTTTTTATAATGCACTTTAAATTACTACCGTTTACTAAAATTACTGCCATTTTTAATTTCAGTTCATTTTTACGTTGCTGTTGTAATAGGATAAATGACTTTGTTTCTTCTCTAAACTATGAGAAAAGTCTTACTTTAGTCCTTAAACTTCAAATTGTGTCATTTTGATTTTTAAATTATTAAAAATTTTTCATTTTAGTCCTTTTTGTTATATGTTTCGTTTTATTCTTAACAGAATAAGCACATGAGATATCTTTGCTATTATGTTGCACTTATTCATATCCAGAAGCAAAAACAAGCATTATAAAGAGATTAGCACATAAATTGAAGCAGTTTTAAAATGAATGGTTGAATAAAAATTAGTTACATATTAGACAATAATGTAACATAAAACATTCCAAAGTGTGATATTTGGTGAAATCACTAATATAGAATAAAAAATGCAGCTCATGTACTCATTTTGATAAGAATCAAACAAAATATACAGCAAAAAGGACTAAAGTGAAATATTTGTAATAGTTTAAGGACCAATATGACGTAATTTAAAGTTTAAGGACCAAAATGAGACTTGCCCATTAGCTAAAGGACCAACAAGGTCATTATCTGTTGTAATATGCTTGATGTCATTTCTGATATTTATTTTGCTTATATCTCTCTATCCTTATATAATAAGCGGTGATCCAAAAAAAACAGCTCTTCAACCATTTTTTTGTTTTGTCATTTTCTATGTAATAATGACTTATATCTACATGAGGCGGCGTTTTGCATTAAGGAAAGTAGTAAGTTGGGCCACGGGCAACTAATGGGCCTTGGGTTTAATGTCGTTTTGCATTAAGGAAAGTAGTAAGTTAGGCCATGGGAACTAATGGGCCTTGGGTTTAATGTAAAAGAAATAAAATACTAATAAATTGTTATTACTATAACCAGAAACTCAATTTATGTATAAGATATTAAAATGTAATTTTTTTTGATAATATATTTAAATGTAATTTGTGCACCAAATTCTTTAACAAAATTGACTATCATCAAATAACTAACAATTCCAACATCTAAAATCTGCTAAAAAAAATTCCAACATTTTTCAAAAAATGATTCTTAATAGCCAAATACAAAATACATAATTTATTTAGATATTATCCTTATATAATAAGCGGTGATCCAAAAAAAAGCAGCTCTTCAACCATTTTTTTGTTTTGTCATTTTCCATGTAATATTGACTTATATCTACATGAGGCGGCGTTTTGCATTAAGGAAAGTAGTAAGTTGGGCCACGGGCAACTAATGGGCCTTGGGTTTAATGTCGTTTTGCATTAAGGAAAGTAGTAAGTTAGGCCATGGGCAGCTAATGGGCCTTGGGTTTAATGTAAAAGAAATAAAATACTAATAAATTGTTATTACTATAACCAGAAACTCAATTTATGTATAAGATATTAAAATGTAATTTTTTTTTATAATATATTTAAACGTGATTTGTGCACCAAATTCTTTAACAAAATTGACTATCATCAAATAACTAACAATTCCAACATCTAAAATCTGCTAAAAAAATTCCAACATTTTTCAAAAAATGATTCTTAATAGCCAAATACAAAATACATAATTTATTTAGATATCTTATATGATTTGACAACCAAAGTTTCTGTTAATACAATATTTTTCAAATAATTAGGTAACACAATTTAATTCCAAAATTTTATGCAAACAGATCATTCCTTATATAACATGTGTCAAATATAACACATCCAAAAAGATTTTTCTTTTTATGTAGGCACTAAAATTGACCTAAAAAATGAATTATATTTAAGATTGAAGTTATAGTTAATATCCTTTATTCTTATCATCATTATTAATTATTATATTTAGGAGCATATTATGAATATTATAACTTTTTTTTTCCTTTTAGTTTTACAAGCAATTTACTATACCGCCTGAGTTGTTCTTAAAATAGTTATCTATGATATTATAATCTATATTTTTAAATCGTCAAAGTATTAATTTTTTAAAATTATATTAATGTATTATAATTACTATTTGTAATTTTTACCATAGGAAAAATTTTCTACATTATTTAATATTTTATAGAAGATAATATCCTATATAATTCAAAATAAAAGTATAAGAGAAGATGAAAAATATTTTCTAAAATAGCCAATAGTAAAAAGAAATAAAAAGATAATAGAGTCTACATGTTTGCTCGAATATTCATTATTAATCATTCAATAATATAAGAAAGAGTGTATTAGTCATAAGTGCAGATAAATATAAATCAGTAATTAACCAACTTAATTGAATTCAAATTTATAAAATTAAACTATAGTTGATTTAGTTTGTCAACTTATGCTGACCTTACTTTTTTTATTTTTAACAAGTTGAATTTGAGTTTTTTTTTTCCTTTTTTCTTTTAACAAGCTAAAATACGGGTAGCACGTGCCTTAGGCACGTACCCTAACTAGTATATTAATAAAGATGAATAAGCAGTAGCACTTCAACTTTTTTTGATGCCTTTTCTATCATTTTTATTAATTTTATCTTTTTCTTTTGAATCTAATTTAAGGACAGGAATTTGTTAATTCAGTGAAGGCTAAATTGGTATTTTAAATTTCATTTATGGGTGTAGGACACATGTGAAAACTGATCATCTACGTGTTTTCATCTTTTAAATTATGATAGAAGTAATTAATTTATTAGATTATGCGCTTTATTCTTTCTCTACCGACTTTCTTTCTTTCTTAAAAAAAAAAAAAAAAAAAAAAAAAAAAAAAAAAAAAACCCAACCAAACAAACTGAGTTCTGCCGACTCATATTCATTAACCCTGCTTTGGAAAAAGAAAGAACAGAAATCGTCTCAACTCTTCTTTGTTTCTTCATCACTGTTAGAATTAAAGGTATGTCATTCTTAACATTTTTATATTTTCTCTCTTTCTTTTTCTCTCTTTTGCATAATTTTTCAACTTTGCTGCAATTTTGTTTGCTTTTTTCGGTTAATCGTTTGATTCTGAATGATTGATAGTCTATAGTTTTCTGTCAATAGTTTAAATTTTGGTTAATAGTTGGATTTAACGATGGGTTCATACTTGATGATCCCTTTCTCACTTGACTGTTTTTCATCTTGGGTATATATACATATATCTAATGAAATCTAATTAGTACTAATAATAATGGAAAAATGTTATATGATTATTTAATTCGGTGGAGAGAATTTTCAATTTAGCTAACATTATTTGTACTGTTTGCAAATAATTTTTGCCATAGAAATTTGTGGTGCTTTCTTTTTGGTTTTTCTTCTTCATTTCTTTTAATGAAGAGGGGGAATTAAGGTAGTAACTTATTCTTATGGTTTTAGAGGTTAAAATGGTTGGTATAGTTTTTAAGGTTTCAAGGTTAGTGTCAGTGTTCTTCTGACTACTTCATAACCAAATGAGAGTAATGTAAAGATTACAGTATTGTTAGATGCAATTGTATTAAGTATTTATTCTTCGTTCATTATAATATAAAGAAATATAGAACTTTAAAAAGAGATGTAATATAAAGAAGATTTAATATTATTAGCTTGATAGTTTAAGTAAAATGGGTGGAGTTATACCGTTTTTGGCCTTATGGTAATCTTAGGGTGATAGCTATTTTTGCCACTATCTTGCTACAAAGGAGTGAGAGTTTTGGAGTGGTTGTGTACTGGAGCATAAGATAGCCCTTTGTTGGATGAGGAATTTTTAGAAAGAGAGTGGTTATATACTGTTCATATTGTTATGTAAAGACAATCTTACATGTTGCTTGATTCTAATTCTTAATAAGAAGCTGATATATATGTTTACGTGCACAAACATGAATAGATTTTTCGACTATGTGATAAATAGCAAAGTAGGAGGTGGACTTTTTGTGGACAATCTTCTTTTTTTTTTCCGTCATCTATAGAATAATTTTGTTTTGTTCTCCTTGTGAATATACTTCTTCAGAGAGTTGAAGGTGCTCTTTTTTCCTCTCATCTTTTTAGATGTGATTCTTTTGTAATTTGACCCTTTAAAATGATGCCTCCAGGACATGTAGAGTTGGCACTTTTCTATCCGTTTTATATATATTAATATATGTTCGAACAATATTATAATAACCCATCATAAAAAAAAATGTTACTCTAATTAATTATCCTTTTGGTACATGATATTATCAAGTGTAATTTTTTACTGATAAAACTGATGCCTTTTCATTACTGAATGTCAAACACCCTGTAGGTTTTTTTCAATATTAATTAATATTAGATTTTTTCTTTTGCTTATTTCAAACTATGTAGTATTTCCTCTAAGAGAAAATGATTTCTTCGCTCCCAGATTGATGAATATGAGAAAATTCACTTATTAGTATGTGATATTTTTAATTTGCAATTCTTGATTTCCACAATGGTCTTTATCAACTTTGTTCAGTTGAAATAAGTTTTATGGTATTGGAGTAAAAAATACTATCTATTGTTTTATATCAGAAATATTTCTGTGTTGTTTTCCCTAATTTCAGTTTGAACACTTTTGACCATTTTGGTTCAGTATTTTACAGTTATGAATCATTTAAGATTAAGTGACTTATCTTTTTATAAGCTAAGGATAAGTGTCTTACACATCTTCATTAAGAATAATTCGTTTTTGATAATTTCGTTCCATAGATAGCTTGAACCTTTATTGACAATGAATGATGAAATGCCCAAAATTTGGTTTACTTATTCTTTATAGATTGTTATAATATAATTTGAGATGTATAGATGTGCATTTTGTGATATGTTGATGTGCACTTTGCAGCACGAGTTATTACATATTTAGATCTTACTAATTAAAATTCCTTTTAATTGCTTTTCTTCCAGCTACGCTTGAATTCTATTGTACTAAATCAGTTGTTCTGACTTATTTTATGGTATGCAAGGAGTAAAGAAAGCTTCGAAGGGCCCAAATTTTGAGAAAGTGGAAGAGATCATCATTAAGCAATTAAAAACAATTGCTGCAAAACTGCAATCTGAAGTGAACTATAAAACCATTGAGTCAGCAATGAGACTGATAGGAGGCTCTGAATGAAATATAGGAATCAAAGTTAAGTTGCATTAGAATCCTGATCTTATATTTTATTTTATTCTATTATTATTCATTCAAATATGGATAATACTTTAACAAATGAATAGATGAATTTTGATAGTGAAGAAGATTTGGAAAAACAGAGAAAAAGAAAATAAAAATACGGTATAGTGAAAAACGAAAAAAATATGACTGAAGAAGAAAAATAAAAATTGAGAAGTCGAAAAAGAGAGTGGAATGCAAAAAGAAGAACTACTATGACCGATGAACAAAAAGAACAATTGAGAATCCAATGGAGAAGTAATTATGCAAAAAAAGATTACTTTTACGAAAAAATATTGAGGTTACAAAAGTAAGACATAAATTTAAAGAAAGTACATATGCTAGAAAATGAACATGCAGTAAATAATACAATCAACTTAGATGCTTCTAATACTAATACAAGCATATTGAACTCAATTGTTACAAGTATATTGAACTCAGTTGTTCGTGACACAAAAAGTCGTACAATAGATAATAATGTGTTACATGTTTTCGATCATATTTTATTGATTGGTTTATTGTTACTGTAGATAAAACTTAAGTGCTTTTCAGGAAGTTATCGGGAGCCACTACAACTTGCAAATAAGAAAGAAACTTATTTTGAAGTTGGTAAGAACATTTCATTGGTTTTGATTATACATGCACACATATATATATATATTACATATTAATAATTAATATGACATTATTTTATGTGCAGGCGGGTCTTCTAAGCAAATGCTATATATATATCAGAAGAAAACATTTATAAGAGTGGAATAGGTTGTTTTAAGATGTATAATTTATTCATGTCTTTAAGTATATTTGTCTAACTAAATAGTTATAGATCGTGGATTATCATTATCATTATTATTATTATTATTATTATTATTTGTTCTTAACTTAAGTCTATTATTTTTTCTGTTGAAATTTGTTATACTAAAGAATAAAATAGAAGTCAAATATTAGAAAATATAGTTTATAAAGCTAATGTCTTAAAATTACCAATAATTTGTGAACATTGTAATGTAAAAGAATTTTGCCATGAGAGTAATGGATTTTATTGTTCAAATGGAGAAATATCATTAAATATAAACAATTCCCCTCCTGAGTTATATAAATTATATACGGCAAAAACAAATGACTATAGAATTTCAAAAATATATTCGAATGTATAATAATAATTTTGATTTTACGTCATTAGGCATCAAATATGACAAAGACTTGTGTAAAAATAAACAAGGTATATATACTTTTCAAGTACAAGGACAAATGTATCATTACATAAATGAACTTATTCCATTAGATGGCTATCCATCTAATTTACAACTTTATTTTTATGACACTGAGCATGAAGTGGAAAACCGATTACATAATTTTGCGAGACTTAGTTCGAATGTTGTAAAAATACTAATGGAAATATTAAAACTTAACCCTTATTCATTTTTTTTTCGTCATCTGAAAGATATACCAAATTTGAGATACTATAAAATTTGCATAAAATTTGATCTTAAATTAGATCAAAGAGTATATAATTGTCCTTTAGCCTCTCAAGTAGCTGTAATATGGTTAGATGACGATTCTTCAGTAGACCATAACACTCGTGATATAATTATATATTCACATCAAGGATTTAGTTATAAGGTACAAAATTATTTTGTTGCTATGATCCTCTACAATATCCTTTGTTATTTCCACATGGAGATATTGATTGGCATCAAGGTATATTAAGAGTCAATAAAGAAAAAAGAAGACAACTTTGCGAAGGTCAGAATTTGGTTGATCCTCAAAAAATAACCTCTGCCCCACAGTTGATAGAGCAAGAAAGTAAAGGTATGTAATTTATTTATCATACATCGACTTCTGGAAAGTTCAGTATCTATTTCAAATCATATATTAGTTGAATGTGTTTTTTACATGTCTTGTTATTCGTTAATGCACCATGAATATTTTTTTTTTCCAGTATCAAAGATAAAAAAGAGAAATATTGTTGATGAACGTCTAATTATGTACATTTATTAAAGGATTATATCATCATTATACACTTAGGCTTCGTTTGGTATGCAGGATAGGATAGGATAGGATTGGACTATTTTAAAAGATTGGATTGGATTGGATTGGATAGGATAGGATAAGATGGAATTATAGTCCAATCCTATCTTATGTTTGGTGTACTACTTTTTGTTAGGATAGGTGTGTTTCATAGTTTTAGGTAAATAACGAATTTTGAGATTTGATTATTTAGAAAAATTCCATTTTTAAAAATTAATTTAGAAATATACCATTTTTAGAAATCAATTTTGTAAAAATATCATTTTTAAAAACTTATTTCTAAAAATACCACTTTTTAAAAAATATTTTGAAAAATACAACTTTTAAAAAAATATTTTGAAAATTACCACTTTTAAAACTTATTTTTGGAAAATGACATTTTTTAAAAATTATTTACAAAAATACCACTTATAAAAAAATATAATTTAAAGCACCTTTGTAGACATAGGCATAAAAGTAAGAGTTACCCCTAATTTGTGCTAAATGTTCATTTCTGCACAGATTTCGTAAAATGAGCACAGATTCTAAATTACATGAGAGATTGATCTACTTCTTAAACCCATAGATTCTGGACTCAATTCCTCACTAAATCTAATTTACAAGATCTGTCCAGATTATTTTAAAATAGGTCTATAATGTATAACATTTTAAATTAGACTGCATTCATGTTCAGCCCAACACCTTTCAATATTTGGCCCATTCTAGCCTCAGTATAATCTCAAATTGAGTGATTCTTGATGCTACGGATACGTACACAAAAAGATCTAGATGATCTATTCTTTAAGAAAATTCAAAAGAAGCCAACATCTGGGTGAAAATATCAGATCTTTCTAGATGATAAGATCAGCAACCAATTTTGACTTAGCAGAACCTATCTTCAACATTTTTGCTATAAGTCAAGAAATCTAGATCCAATGGATGCAATTTTGGTGGCATACGACTCCTAAGAGATAACGCTTCATTTTCTCTTCTTTGATGAAGACGTTTTTCAATCAAATTCATGGATGTCCAGATATATTTTTGAGAGAGATTGAATCTATCAAAACAAGTTGCCAACTTGTACTTATCTTTAGCCTACAAATTTTGACGTTGTGTCTCCAAGTTTTTCTATAAATAGATGCTTAAGTTGCCAATCTATTTATAGGAAAATTTGGAGATATAAAGTCAAAATTTGTAGGCTAAGGATAAGTGTAAGTTGGCAACTTATTTTTACAGATTCAGTCCCTCCTAAAAATGTATCTGGACGTCCATGAATTTGGCCAAAAAAGGTCTTGATCAAAGAAGAAAAAATAAAGCCTTATCTCTTGGGAGTTGTATGCCACCAAAATTATATCCATTGGAGCTGTATTTCTTGACTTATAACAAAACTGGTGAAGATAGGTTCTGCTGAGTCAAAATTAGTTGCTGATCTTATTATCTGGAAAGATCTGATATTTTCACCCAACTGTCGGCTTGTTTTGAATTTTCTCAAAGAACAAATCATCTAGATAGTTTTGTGAACGTATCCATAGCATCAAGAATAACTCAATTTGAGATTATACTGAGGCCAGAATAGGCCGAATATTAAAGGGTGTTGGGCTAAACGTGAATGTAGTCTAATTTATAACCATTTGAGACCCATTTTGAAATAATCTGGGCAGATCTTGTAAATTGGGTTTAGTGAGGAATTGAATCCAAAATCCATGGGTCCAAGAATTGGATTAACCTCCCATGTAATTTAAAATATGTGCCCGTTTTATGAAACCTGCGCAGAAACGAACATTTAGCACAAATTAAGAGTAACTTTTGCTTTTATGCATATGTCTACAAAAATACTTTAAATTAGAGAATTTAATGAAACTCTAAGTGTATAATAATAATATAATCCCATAATAAATGTACACAATTAGACGTTCATCACACCCCTAACCAGTTTATTACTAGTACCTAGTAATTAAAGCGTTATCACTTAAAAATGATTAACAAAATTTCCTTTCAAAGTAATCACCACTTTTTCTCTCTTTAACTTATCCAAATAAACAAACTCTCAATTTTTATTGAATCATATATTTTGAAGTCAAAATATTAATAAACCTTCTTTTTTGTGCTCATGTAATAATACATAATCATGGGGGGCTTGATTGAAAAATATAATATAAGTTCTAATATCTCATCGAGGCTAGCATCTTTGAGTATAGGGAAATTTTTTATATATTTTAAACATATTACTATGAATAATACATCCTTAACCCATGTAACGAGCTTTAAGCTAATGACTCCTGGACCAGTTGGCCTCAGGGCATTGGGTCTTAGGACGCCTCTACGAGCTTAATAACTCAAGTTGCAGATGCTTTTATTAATTAAAACAATCATAGATAGCGCAAATGTCTAGTTTCCTTAAGCTTTATCCTTAACCCTTGTAATGAGCTTTGGGCCAATAACTCCCAAGCCAGTTGGTCTTAGAGTACTAGGTGTTAAGACATCCCTTCAGGCTTAATTGCTCGAGTTAAGGAGGCTATAAAACTAAATTTTTCTACGTTATCTTTTTTTTTTTTTACAATATGTACTTTTTTTCTTTTTTTTTTTTATTTTACCCCTTCCCTTAGTTGCTATCTTTGATGAAATAGAAGAACTTAAGTATCATAGCAATTCAATTTGCAACCCATGATTATATGTCAAAGTGTGTGTGTGTATGTATATGTGCTGAGGATAGTTTAGGAATATTTGCTAAATAAGTATATGAACATAATCTAAGAGTTTGTAAATTTGAATAATTCAAAAAGAAATGCATGATGGAACAATATTAGGAAATTTAAAAATCAAGACTAAATGTTACATATCCACTATGATGCATCTCAAGAATAAACTTACTCCTTACTCTGCCATCCATGACCTAGTCGCTTTGTCAAATGGTTTTAATAATAGTAAAAAGATTTTTTTTTTTTTTGTGTGTCAAGTATCCCCTCCCCCCAACCAGAATCAAACTTTGTCTCCAATGTCTTGTTAAATAGGAAAAGTATAGAAAACATTACCTGAAACGGGAACTACTATAAAGAAAAACATGAAAAATACATAAATAAAGAAAATAAAATGATGTGAGTAAAACAATGAGACAAGGAAGTTTTACAGACTGAGAGACAGATTCAGTCTAGCTTTTTTCTGGCGTTCCTTGTTTGACCAGTCTAACTGAGTTATAGCTAGAACAACTTCCAAGACATATATTTCCAGTTGATCAATCAATTGCTCAGGAGTTATAGTAGAGATGAAGATTCGTCTTGAAGAGTCTGAACTAAACTTTTGTTCGACAGCATGATCTATAAAGGATAACAAGCCATTAAAGAAACCATTACATTTAACAGGCTGATGGGTTTTTGGTGGATTTTCAGCTGAGCCCAAGAAGCAATTTGAAAAATTTCTTCTAATGTTCCATTACCCCCTAGTAAAGCAATAAAAGCATCAGAATGATCAAGCATCTTTTATATTCATTCATGCATTATTGACACTTTCAGTTCTTCCTCAACTGTTTTTCTGGTGATATTTCCTTCACTCAAAGTTTTGGAGATGATTCCCAAAACTTGGCTACCTCCAATGAATGCAGCTATTGACACACACCCCATTAACCCAAGGCTACCTCCCCTATAAACAAAACGGATTTTCCATTCAGCTAACACCTTACTAAGATGATTTGCTACCTCTAAGAACTCTTTATCTTTCCCCGGACTGGATCCACAAAATATACAAATGTTTGTGATTTTACGAGATGAGGATCCGGCCATTTTAACACTCCTCTTAAACTTACAAATGAATTTGAGTTGAATGAAAATGGAGAAAAGAAGTGATGTATTTATAGAGATAGGAAAAGTAATGCAATGATAGCACCCACAGG
Organism: Trema orientale; assembly: GCA_002914845.1. Lineage (NCBI taxonomy): Eukaryota > Viridiplantae > Streptophyta > Magnoliopsida > Rosales > Cannabaceae > Trema > Trema orientale. The sequence goes on from JXTC01000169.1 coordinate 281,658, forward strand.
GGTAAGTCGGCTATTGTCAGAAAAAGGTTAAAAAATTTTAACAAAACGACAAAACGACAAAGCATGCATATGTACAAGGAGTTATGATTGTGGCTCACATCTTCCTCTGGTTTTACGTCTAGTAACGGCTTAAACGCCCTCTATGAGTCGAGGATTGGCTTTCCATCCAATTTTCTTATAAATTGACAAACAAGGTCTTTTAAAGTCAGATTTCTAAGACTATATCGCTCATACTCTTGTTGAAATTGGGGCCACAATTTACGAATTGTAAGATATACATCTCCACTAGGATGCGTCTCAAGAGTCGATAGAAGATCATCCAATGACCCCTTACTTATACTATCCTTAATAAAGTTTATTTTATCTTCACGATTTGTGGACACCATTCCTAAAGCGCAGCATTTTGTATTACAAGTCCATCGTGCACATTTATGACAAACTTTCATTCTTTTAGCACATCTCCACTAGGATGACCCTTTACTCATGCTATCCTTAATAAAGTTTATTTTATCTTCACGATTTGTGGACACCATTTCTAAAGAGCAGCATTTTGTATTACAAGTCCATCGTGCACATTTATGACAAACTTTCATTCTTTTAGCACAACACTTTTTGCAAATGAGCTTTTACCATGATCAGGCATGTATAAAACAAATGAATTTAAAAACTCACCTGATAATCGTACCTTTGCTTCGATAATCCAATGGACGTCTTCAGGAATGTCCATATGCATTAGTAACCTTAATCTTTCACACCTAGCACAATAAATTTTTAGCAGAGCATTTTGAAGAAGAGAAGGAAAATATTTTTATAATTTTAAAAGAGTGATATTCATTTTGGAGAAAAGAAATTGAAAGGTAGAAGATAGGAGTGAAAAGTTGTGGTAGATATTGATGAGAGATTGAAACTTTAGACACAATTTTTTTTCTTTTTCTATTTTTTTTATTTTCATCATTTTTTTTCTTCAATTATTGTGAGAAACTGAAGAAACCGACTTGAAGGTCATAGAGTATCTTTATCTGCCACTTAACCGGGAAAGTAATGAAAGAAACAAACAAACACACCGAAAATAACTTGCAAAAACAAATAAAGTTAAAATAGAGAATTGAATATTTTCAACAAATTATGATTGCTCATAACATAGTTCGTTGAAGTATAGGACTTCCTCTTGAAGAATTTGATTGTCAACAAATGGTTTGAGTCTTTGTCTATTCACCTTAAATATATTACTATTTTTGGGATTTTCAATGTCAATGGCACCATAAGAATACACATGTTTTATAATAAAAGGTCCACTCCACCTTGATCTCCATTTTCCAGGAAATATGTAAAGTCGAGAATTATAAAGGAAGATCTTTTGACCAACAAAAAATATTTTTCTTGAATTTACACTGTCATGAAAAGTTTTGGTTCTAATCTTATAAATTTTTGAATTCTCATATGCATCATTTCTCAACTCTTCAAGCTCATTTATTTGCAATTTTCGCAACTTACAAGCAACATCAAGATTTGAGTTGAAAGTTTTAATGGCCCAAAAAGCTTTGTATTCAAGTTCCACAGGCAAATGACAAGGCTTTTCATAAACTATCCTATAGGGTGACATACCAAGTAAGGTTTTGAAAGCAGTTCAATAAGCCCAAAGTGCATCACTAAGTCTCAAAGACCAATCTTTACGATTTGGGTTAACTATTTTCTCCAAAATTTATTTAACCTCCCTATTTGTAAGTTCTACTTATCCATTTGTCTGACGGTGATAAGAGGTAGCCAAAGGGTGAATTAACAACAAATGACAAGTCTTCATCAAGAGAAAATGAAGGCTTCCTAATAAGTCTACCACTTGATGAGCGTGACCAAACTTTCACGCAAATGCAGAACAAGAAAGAAATTTTTTTTTTTTTTTTTTTTTTTTATCAACAAGAAAGAAAATGAAGAAGGAAAGAGATGAGATGAAAATTAAAAGGAAAAGAAATGAAATTAGGATCTGTAGAATAAACTTTACCTTTCGGGTAACGGCGCCAAAAATGTTGTCACTGACCACTTCTCAAGGCTAACAACAGAGTCATCTTTTGGGACCACACCTATCAATGATTATATTCCTGATGAATCTTTATTCTTTGCCACTTCAATACCTTGGTTTGTTAACATTGTCAATTTTCTTGCAACAGGAGCTATGCCATCTGAATGGAGTAGTTAAGACAAAAGGAAGTTTTTAAGTGAAATAAAAAACTTTTATTGGGATGACCCTTATCTGTTCAAGTACTGTCCTGATCAAATCTTTCGAAAATGCATGCCAGATTATGAGGTAAGTAGTGTCATAAACTTTTGTTATACAGAAATATATGGGGGTCACTTTTCGTCAAAAAAGACAGCCGCAAAAATCTTACAGTGTGGAATTTATTGGCCAACCTTGTTCAAAGATACTCATGTTTTTTGCAAATTTTGTGAAAATTTTCAAAAGTTAGGGTCAATTTCAAAATGTCACATGATGCCTTTAAATCTTATTTTAGTGATTGAAATCTTTGACTGTTGGGGTATAGACTTTATGGGACCTTTTCTACTGTTATTTGGTTTTTATATATGTTCTACTAGCTATTGATTATGTGTCAAAATAGGTAGAGGCAATTCCAAGTCGAAACAACGATCATAAAACAGTGATTAGATTTTTGAAAGAAAATATTTTAAGTCGATTTGGAATTCCTCGAGCTATGATAAGTGATGAGGAAACACATTTTTGTAATAAGCCATTTGAGGAATTAATGAAGAAATATGGAATCACATACAAAGTTGATTTCTCTTATCACCCTCAGACAAATGGACAAGTAGAACTTGCAAATAGGAAGATTAAACAAATTTTAGAAAAAACAGTTAATCCAAATCGTAAAGATTGGTATTTGAGACTTAATGATGCACTTTGGGCTTATCGAATTGCTTTCAAAACCTCACTTGGTATATCACCCTATAGGATAGTTTATGGAAAGCCTTGTCATTTGCCTGTGGAACTTGAACACAAAGCTTTTTGGGCCATTAAAACTTTCAACTCAAATTGAGAAATGATGCATATGAGAATTCAAAAATTTAAAAGGTTAGAACCAAAACTTTTCATGACAGTATAATTTCAAGAAAAATATTTTTTATTGGTCAAAAGATCTTCCTTTATAATTCTCGACTTCACATATTTCCTGGAAAATAGAGATCAAGGTGGAGTGGACCTTTTATTATAAAACATGTATCTTCTTATAGTGCCATTGACATTAAAAATCCCAAATATAGTAATGTATTTAAGGTGAATAGACAAAGACTCGAACCATTTGTTGACAATCAAATTCTTCAAGAGGAAGTCTTTTACCTCAGTGAGCTATGTTATGAGCAATCATAATTTGTTATAAATATTCAATTCTCTATTTTTAACTTTATTTGTTTTTCAAGTTATTTTCAGTGTGTTTGTTCGTTTCTTTCATTACTTTCCTGGTTAAGTGGCGGATAACGGTACTCCGTGACCTTCAAGTTGGTTTCTTCAGTTTTTCACAATAATTGAAGAAAAAAAAATGATGAAAATGAAAAAATAGAAAAAGAAAAAAAATTATGTATAAAGTTTCAATCTCTCATCAAGATTCGCCACAACTTTTCACTCATCTCTTCTACCTTTCAATTTCTTTTCTTCAAAATAGATGTCACTCTTTCAAAATTGCAAAAATATTTTCCTTCTCTTCATCAAAATACTCTGCTAAAAATTTACGGTGCTAGGTGTGAAAGATTAAGGTTACTAATGCATATGGGCATTCTTGAAGATGTCCGTTGGATTATCGAAGCAAAAGTACGATTATCAGGTGAGTTTTTGGATTCACTTATTTTATACATGCTTGGTCATAGTAAAAGCTCATTTTGCAAAAAAGTGTCATGCTAAAAGAATGAAAGTTTATCATAAATGTGCACGATAGACCTGTAATACAAAATGCTACTCTTTTGGAATGATATCCACAAATCGTGAAGACAAAATAAACTTTATTAAGGATAGCATGAGTAAAGGGTCATCCTAGTGGAGATGTGCTAAAAGAATGAAAGTTTGTCATAAATGTGCACGATGGACTTGTAATACAAAATGCTGCGCTTTAGGAATGGTGTCCACAAATCGTGAAGATAAAATAAACTTTATTAAGGATAGTATAAGTAAGGGGTCATTGGATGATCTCCTATCGACCCTTGAGACGCATCCTAGTGGAGATGTATATCTTGCAATTCGCAAATTGTGGCCCCAATTTTAACAAGAGTATGAGCGATATAGTCTTGGGATTCTGACTTTAAAAGACCTTATTTGTCAATTTATAAGAAAATTGGATGGGAAGTTGATCCTTGACCCATGGAGGGCGTTTAAGCTGTTACTAGATGAAGATATGAGCCACAATCCCGACTGCCTGTACATATGCATGCTTTGTCATTTTGTCCTTTTGTTAAAAAATTTCAACCTTTTTCTGACAACAGCCGACCTACCCCCGTAGGTGCTATCATTGTATTACTTTTCCTATCTCTATACATACATCACTTCTTTTCTCCATTTTCGTCCAACTCAAACTCATTCATAAGTTTAAGAGGAGTGTTAAAATAGCCGGATCCTCATCTTGTAAAATCACAAATATTTGTCTATTTTGTGGATCCAGTCCGAGGAACGATAAAGAGTTCTTAGAGGTAGCAAATCATCTTGGTAAGGTGTTAGCTGAAAGAAAAATCTATTTAGTTTATAAGGGAAGTAGCCTTAGGTTAATGGGGTCTATGTCAACAGCTGCATTCATTGGAGGAAGCCAAGTTTTGGGAATCATCTCGAAAGTTTTGAGTGAAGGAAATATCACCAGAAAAACAGGTGGGGAAGAACTGAAAGTGTCAACAATGTATGAACGAATACAAAAGATGCTTGATCATTCTGATGCTTCTATTGCTTTACCTGGGGGGCATTGGAACGTTAGAAGAAATTTTTCAAATTCCTTCTCGGGCCCAGCTAAAAATCCACCAAAAACATATCGGCCTGTTAAATGTTAATGGTTTCTGTAATGGCTTGTTATCCTTTATAGATCATTCTGTAGAACAGAAGTTTATTTTAGACTCTTCACGACGAATCATCATCTCTGCTACAACTCTTAAGCAATTGATTGATCAACTGCAAATCTATGTCTTAGAAGTTGATCCAGCCATAACTCAGTTAGACTAGTCAAACAAGGAATGCCGAAAAAAAAAAACAAGATTAGATCTTTCTCTCAGTCTGTAAAACTTTCTTGTCTCATGGTTTTTCTCACAGCATTTTATTTCTTTTATTTATATATTTTTCAGATTTTTCTTTTCAGTAGTTCCTGTTTCATGTGATGTCTTCTATACTTTTCCTATTTAACTTAAGAAATTAGGGACAATGTTTTATTCTGGTTGGGGGGAGAGGATAGTTGACACAAAAAAAAAATAAAACAAAACAAAACAAAAAAAAATCAAAAACAAAGAAAAAAAATCTTTTTGCTGTTATTAAAACCATTGGACAAAGCGATTAGGTCATGGATGGTAGAGTAAGGAGTAAGTTTACTCTTAAGATGCATCATAGTAAATATGTAACATTTAGTCCTGATTTTTAAATTTCCCAATATTGTTTCATCATGCATTTCTTTTTGAATTATTCAAATTTACAAACTCTTAGATAATGTTCATATACTTATTTAGCAAATATTCATAAACCATCCTCCGTACATACACACACACTTTGACATATGATTGTAGGTTGCAAATTAAACTACTATGATACTCAAGTTCTTCTATTTCATCAAAGGTAGTAACTAAGGGAAAGGGGGAAAAAAAAGTACATATTGATAAAAAAAAAAAAGTAGAAACGTTTCGTTTTGTAGCCTCCTTAACTCGAGCAATTAAGCCCGAAGGGGTGTCTTAATACCTAATACCCTAAGGCCAACTGGCTTGGGATTATTGGCTAAAAGCTCGTTACAAGGGTTAAGGAGAAAGCTTAATGAAACTAGACATTGCACTATCTATGATTGTCTTATTTAATAAAAGCATCTTTTATTGATAAACGTCTAATTATGTACATTTATTGTGGAATTATATCATTATTATACACTTAGAGTTTCTTTAAATTCTCTAATTTAAAGTACTTTTGTAGACATAGGCATAAAAGTAAGAGTTATCGCTAATTTGTGCTAAATGTTCATTTCTGCGCAAGTTTCGTAAAATGGGCACAGATTCTAAATTATTTGGGAGATTGATCCAATTCTTGAACCCATTGATTTTAGACTCAATTCCTCACTAAATCCAATTTACAAGATCTTCCCAGATTATTTCAAAATAAGTCTCAAATGGACAATATTATAAATTGGACTGCATTCACGTTTAGCCCAATACCCTTCAATGTTTGGCCCATTCTGGCCTCAGTACAATCTCATATTGAGTGACTCTTGATGCTATGGATACATACACAAAAAGATCTAGATGATTTGTTCTTTGAGAAAATTCAAAAGAAGTCAAGATCTGGGTATATATCAGATCTTTCCGGATGATAAGATCAGCAACTAATTTTGACTCAACAGAACTTGTCTTCACAATTTTTGCTATAAGTCAAGAAATCCAGCTCCAATAGATGCAATTTTGGTGGCATACGACTTTTAAGAGATAAGGCTTTATTTTCTCTTCTTTGATCAAGACCTTTTTCGGCCAAATTTATGGATATCCAGATACATCTTTAAGAGAGACTGAATCTGTCAAAACAAGTTGCTAACTTGCACTTATCCTTAGCCTACGAATTTTGACTTTGTATCTCTAAGTTTTCCTATAAGTAGATGCTTAAACTACGCTTAGAGGGCATCTTAGTTTGAGATCAAGATCACTCTCTTTTGTTCTCCTCTTGTTATTTATATTATTGTAATCTTGCTTTGCCTTCAAAATAGTAAGAGTTTTGTATTTAAAGTTGTGTTCATATTGTGTTCATACTTGTTATTCTTCTTCATCATATTTACTTAATCTTGCATGTTGCTAAGGTGAAAGGGTGAATCTCTTGAGGAGAAAGATAGGTATAATCTAAACTCTAGGTGGACTTTATTATTTATATCTTTTAATCACTGTTACACATGTGCTACTTAATTTTCTTAATCAATCTTAATACCCTCCTTGTTAAGTGGTGGGTCTTGATTCATTATTGTAGTCAACCTTTGGTACAATAAATACTTAATTCTTTTTATACCGGTTGTGCTAGGAAGGGATTTTGATTTGTTGTGGATATAAGGTGGCACCATGAATACTTGATCACATTTGCAATTGTTGGCGTTATCAAAGAAAGTAATTAAGAAAACTAATCAAAAACATATAAATAACTAATAATGGACCTTTAATGATTAATCTTCCAATTGAAACCTCCATTATATGTGGATTCCAATTAAGTGAAAAAAGAGCTTAGATTATATTTATTTAATGTACCTAAGAGTAGATCCCCTAATCTTAGCAATTATTTAATTTTGCAACTTCATATCATTATATTTATGTCACTTTGTTTCATATTGTTATAATCATCCTACAACATACTTTCTCTTATTATTTCTATTCTTATAATATATATATTATGGTCTTGTATTATTCACTAACCTTCCTTTGGATCGACCTCGATCATACCAAAGCCTCCCACAAGTACTTATCAACCAGTAAGAAGATGCTCATTCCCTACCCATTGGAAGAGGATTTCTACTAGAGGAGGAGCCTCCGGTTGATCTCGGCGGCTTTGCCGAAGGGTGCACCTGAGTTGGACCCCAAGACCCACCAGTGGGACCAACACTTTGGTAGAGACAACGAGATCTGTACGTACTAATCCTTAAAGACCGAAGGTTTCTGGGTTTGATCTCTTTGGCAAAGTTTCGAAAAGGGTATCGCCGAAGGATTTGAGGGAGACGTCAAAGCCGAATGGGGTGGTGTTCTGGCAAGAATCGGTATTAGCTTGGTCGAAATCCAGTGTCTTATACTATAAGAAAATAAGATCCAAAGTCCAATCAGTATGTTTTTAAAGTCCCAAATTCTCTCTTTAGTTTGTTTTTCTATAATTTAAAAAAAAAAAAAAAAGAATCACCCCTAGGTATGAAGGATTTGCATATTCAACTTCCCCTTTTATCATCTGTTTATACCTATCATTTTATCACATCAATATGCTTGAGGTGGCGAACTGGGTTTTTGGGTTTGGTTAGAGATTGCAGACGAACTGGGTTTTTATTTATTTTTTTTAATGTAAATGAAAAAGGATTTCAATCCAATGCACCCCAAACTACATAAATCTTTTTATGGGTGGGTCCATGATGGATTTTGGACCAATAACAATGCATCATTTAGTCTCTCATGATGAGAGAAAATAAAAGGTGCCTAAATTGGACTTTTCCTATATAATATGTATATATTATGGTACCACGTTCTTACTGTCCAATCTTCTCCATAAATCCTTAAAAACTACCTATTAAAAAAATAATAACGTAAAAGAAAAAAATTTAGAGGTACAGAACTTAAGAGTTGGACTGGAATTTAGAAGTGTTTCGATTCACAAAGGAAGAACTCAAGTTCGATCTGGTTGGTATCGAATGCATCACATGAGATTAAAGGTGTCAAAATGGGTCGGGCCAAACGGGCCAGCCTGCGGCCCATCATTGTGGTCCGCGGGCCAGGCTGGGCTATATGTCTAGGCCCACCAATTTAGCCCGCATGAGCCTGTTCGGTCCAGCCCGCCAAAAATAATTTTTTTTATTTTTTTAGAATAAATTTAAATACAAACTTTTTCCAATACTTATAAATATACATTCCCTCATTCTTTTTTTTTTCACACTTTCAAATTTCAATCTAATTCTAAATAATTTTCCAATACTTAAACTTTTTTTTTTTCAACAATTCTATTTATATACTTTTAGCTCATTTAATTATTCTAAAATTATTATCAATAAGAAAAAAAGACATAACATATTATTTATTTTTTCATAAATTTTATTTTAAATTTCTAATATTTTTAACTAATTATACAAATAATAATCTCATGTTTTTAGAATTATTTTTTAATTTTTAAAATTGGGCCAAGAACGGGCAAGCCCGTTCTGGCCAGTTCCGGGCTCGGCCCGGCCCGCCTAGGAGCCCAGCGAGCCTACGTGCCGAGTTGGGCTACATTTTAAAATTCCGGGCTGGGCCCGAGATGACCTACTTTCTTAGACGGGCCTGGCCATGGGCCAGCCCGCTTTCTTAGACGGCTCGGCCCGGCCCGATATGCTTTCTTAGACCAGCTGGCTCAGCCCGTTCTTTCTCCAAGCCCGCTTTGGGAAGGCCGACCATTGTGACACCTCTACATAAGATGGCATTACAGGGATTTTTATTAATGCCGAAATGCAATAGTTTACGAAAATTCTAATTCCTATCTTTTTTTAGTACTAAAAAATTTGTCTAATGTGGTTCTTTAATAAAAGTAGGCTTTTATTCCACAAAAAAAAAAATACTCGTGATTATGTGGTTACATGCATAGTCTAAATAATAATCAAATTCTCTTTCAAAATGGAGGGTCTTAAGACTCTTAACTTCATATCATCGCTCCTATATTGAAAAAATAATAATAATTTCTTATTGTCCAAACTTCTTTCTTCTTTTTTTTTTTTCTTTCAACAGTGGTTAGAAAGTTTTCAACTTCTTAAAAAATCAGATTAATAGTTTTCAAAGTCCGAATTTAGAACTAGAAAGAGCATATTAGAATAAATAACATGTTCTTGAAAACTTTTCAAGCTCCTTTATTCAACAATACTTTCACAATTTTTCCAAGTTCAAACGAAATCTTTTTAAGCTTATATTCCAATCAATGAAAGTACAGAATGATGATTTGTCCTACTTTACCTCCTCAGTTATAAGTTGTTGACGGAGGTTTTTTTAACAATGAATTTAAGAAATTGTGAGATGTGGCTTATATGAGAAGGATTAGTAAATCAAAGTAAATAAAGAGACAAGAATTTTATAGTGGTTCAGCCCCAAAAAAGATGAGCCTACATCCACTGTTCTTCACTATTTCCTGAAGAATTATAAGAGTTTCTCTAAGCCTCAAGGTGGGAGCCAAGAAAATTAAAAAGAATTACAGAGAGTGTATAGTGAAGTGATTGTATCATGACTATGAGATTGAGCCCCCTTTATATAGGTGAGAGTGGCTTAATATTTCTCAATTGTGAAAATAGGAAAATACATAATCAGAAAATACAATTTTAGGTAACAATATAGAATCGGGCAATAACTTAAATAGAATGGATTGCTCGATCTCCACACAGAAGCTTGTTTCCTTTTCTTTGTTGACTACCCATTTGAAGAAGCTTGATCTAGTTTCCTTTTTATACTGGTCGCACTTAACTCATTCGGAGGAGGTCGTACTTCGATCAGAAAAGCTCACACGCGATGTAATGCATTTAACTCGGTCAACTTTCCTCTCCTGACATTGATTAATATAGATTTAAGATCGCACAACAATTGCCATCCAGCGCCATTAGTCTTTTAGAGCTAAATGGAGCTTTCTACTCTGACAAGTGTGAGCTTAAGAGTGCATCATTATGAGATCATCTTGAAACCCTTGAAGAGTCGCAAAATCTCGAATCATATCTTCTTCAGAACCACGCGTACTTTTACTTCTGTCAGGACACATACATGTGTCATTCATGCCTTTTGATTTGGTGAGACTCGAGGAGGCTTTTCAATTCTCGAACTGTCGTAATGATAGTGTTGACGCCAACTGTCATTTCAAACTAAAACTTTTCATATTTCGAAAATTAATTATTTCGATTTTCAAAAAATAATTCTCCCGCATGAATCTAGGCCATCAGATCTTGAGAATTAACTCTCCTAATGTACGGCTGAGATTTAATGACTAATAAATACATAAAGACCCATTTGTCTTCTTCTTCCACTTTTATTTCCATAATCCAAAATTTTTTCTCAAGCTTTCGAACTCTTCAAAAAACCCAAAAGTCTCTTCCAGCAGATCTCAAAAAGCTCTCTTTCCCGTCATCGGCGAACTGCTTCAGTTTTTTCCAACGACATTAGTTCAAAAAAAAAATTTTTAGAGGCCATCTTAACTAAAAGGTTGGTAATTCTTTCTCTTATTTTTTCCATTTCTGTTTTCGGTACTTTCATAGTATAAATTGAAACAATATTCATTATAGATTATCCTAAGACATTTGAACCATCGTCATTTCTGATTTTTCTGAACTGAACCTCTAATTTTATCAGCTTATTGAACTGATATATACCCAGAATCTTGAATATCATCTCCCAAACCAAAAATTAACGATTATTCTTGATAGTGTTAGACAAAACCTATATTAGAATCTGAAATTTCTGGATTTGTAGACAAAATAAAAAACAAAACTAGATTTAAGGTTGAATCTAGACTCTGTTTAGGTCGAACAAGAGACACATCCGTTAAATCGAATGACGAATTACTTGAAGAATTATATGAACTCGTAGAATAGAAATATAGATCAATTAGAAGAATTCGATCAAATTTGAGATAGACGAATAACTTGCCGTTGGCGTAATTTTAGGGTTTGTGGCCCCAAACCGCTCACATATAGCGAGTATACCTACAACGACAGACAAAATAGCACGCTTATTTCTAGGTCACACTTAGATTAGTTTATAAATATTCATAAATTTACCTGTAGATCAATGCTTACATAGGATTAAATATCTCCTATATTTACTTTTCAGATGTCTAGTAGCGAGGAGACTAGGGAAGGGAATGCGTTCTCTGGTGAATCGTCATTCTCTGATGCGAGCATTAGCTCTATAGACCTTGAAGACTATGTAGAACAAAGGCCCGAAGTAGAAATAATCGGAGTTAGGCAAAGTGGTCCTCGCATAGGAAGTCTTCCTTAAGACCAACGTCCTCAACTCGTTAGAGACACATCGGAGTACTCTACCGGCTTCCAATACATCGAAGGAGAGTGGTCCTATGGTGACGTTAAATCTAACTGTACATGGGAAAAGATCGAGAAGTTGAAGAAACAATATAACCTTGATCCAGAATTGGCAATCCTCAAACTAACAGAATTCAATCATCCCAACACTCCTCTTCTTAAATACGCCGCATTCACTGACCCTCTGATGCGAGCTGGAGTCCACTTATCTCTTCACCCGTTTATATAATCCATGGTTGATTATTACGGCATCATTCCTTTTCAACTAACACTTATTACATATAGATATATGGTAGGACTGTACATACTATACCATAAGCATAAACTAGAACCTCCAACCCCAGAAGAATTCGCCTGATTTTACTGTCTCAAGTCGAATCCCTCAGATATTGGCTTCTATTATGCATGCAAATGGTCAGGCTCTGATGAGAAGACCATTTCTAATGTTAGAAATAACATGGGCAAGTGGAAAGATAGTTTCTTCCACTTCGAGTACGCCAAGAATGGCTTCTTCCAGCATGCTAGTAAGTATTCACCCTGTTACATTCGTATATTGTATATTATTTACTCTAACATATTCATTATACCTCGCATCTTGTAGTTCATAGATACGAATGACCTACTCTAAACTCTAAGTAGCTTCTTCGTGTTGGAAGAATCAACTCACTCCCTGAAGAGGATTTTAATTGGAAGATCCCAGGGACCACCGAGAACCTGCCTGCATCCGGTCTCTTCCCAAAAGGTGCGAGCCTCCCTACCTCCGTGAATCGTCCCAGGAGTTCTCAAAGTATAAAGAGAAAACACTCTTCGAGTTCGTAGAAACAAAAGGCACCTTCGACTTCGGGGACTTCGAGCTCGAGAGGCCGTCTGTTTCACAACCGACTCAACAACAATAGCCATCCCTAGTATCCTCAGCAACTAAAGGTAAAACTAGCTACTCCTCGCAGTTGTGATACCTTACTCCTCGCATACTAACCATAATACTATTACATAGACATAACAATAATCGGCAGTGGTCTGTGAGCTCCTCCCTCCACCTTAGGCTCGAGATCCAAGTCCAAGACTCCAGACAGCACTCCTCTAACATCAAAAGGAAAAGAGAAGATTGACACTTCGAAGAAAAAGAAGGTCGCCTTTGATGATACTCCCCAGAATCCACCTCCACCCCCAGCCTCAGCAAGCGATCCGGAATCTTTGGGTAAGCAGCCGGGGTCTTCTTCTTCAGGTGCGCCTTCAGGCCAGGATAAGGATCTTGATGTGCTCAAACTCCTTCGCTAGCTACCTGAAAAAGTAGGCCTCAATGCTACATTTATTGATCACTTCACCTTAGCAGAAGGCGAGAAGATGAAGAGGAGGCCATCGAAGGTCGCATTCCATGCCGCCATGAGAATGCTTGCAAATGTAAGTGTGAATCGCTTTCTACTTTTTATGCGAGGTCATCTTTTTTCTGATATTTTCCCTTTGTTTCAGACTACTACTGCTACTGTGCTTATGTACAACCCAGTACTCGAATGTATGGAGAAGAGTGAGAAGGTTGAAGAAATTGCTCAGACTTGCGAGAACCTGAAGGAGACTCTCAACGATGAAAAGAGCAACTTCAAATCTGAGAGGCAGCAGCTGCAGGAAGCTTTGGCTAAGGAGAAGTTGGAGAAGGAGCAGCTCACGGAAAAAATAAAAGAGCTCAAAAAGACCATCTCCCAATATCTGGATACTCTGAAAGAAACCACCAAAGAGGTGAGCCGCAAAGCTGTGGAAGAGTTCAAGGCTACCAAAGGCAAGGAGCTCGAAGAAAAAACCAGCGACATCACCTTATCGACCATTATTTACAATATTTTTTGTGCGCATCCAGAGTTCGACTTTTCCTTCCTCAGCGAAGATGTGGTCGAACTTGTTGAGAGCTGGAAGATGGATGAAGATGTCGAAGCTGCCGACAAAGGAGGGGATGCACCTGCATAATAGGTTTATATATATATTTTTTAACCAAGGATGTATATTTAAAGACAAATGCGGGCATGTCCCGTTTATTTTTGTAATATTTTGTTCGCACATAGGTGCGGACTTATATTTATAATATTTGCTCATGTTGAACATTTATTCCTGCAAAATAATTAAAACACATCGCATAATATAATAATTCAGGTGCATAATTTAACCAAGTAGTCAATCACTAAGTGACTGATCAGTACGCTATTGCAATTCGAATCCAACTAACTTAAAATGAATTTTAAGCATTAGGATAGGTTAGGTCACTTGAGAAAAACAACAAGTATGAGTGGTGCAAACTCAATATTGCTTTTCAAAAGTTCCATAGTAAAATAGGATTTATAGCAATATATCACATCGAAAAAATGAACGTTTTGCATAGGTACTTTATTGTTCGAGGAGGGATATCGCGTAATATGATATGCTTTGGCATGAAACGAGGGGAAAAATCCTAAGATTTTAAGAAATTTTTTAGTAACTCATCAATCTAAAATTCCAACCCCTCTAAATAATCGTTTGCATAGTCCCTTAGGAAGTAAGTAGGAGATAACGATCTGATTCCATTACCCTCTTAGTTTTATGGTGTTCTAAGACGGCCATAAAACTATAAAAAACGAACCAATTATAAGGAAATAACAAGAGAATAAAATTGAAGAAATAATTCTTTATTGATGAATTTGGATGACAAATAACAAGATGTCCCCCGGGCCTTTAATGCTATATGAAGATACATGAAGATTTACTAATAATAGTGATGAAGTTGTTCTGCATTCCAAGCATACTCAATCTTTTGTCCTTCAGTGCGAGCTAGTTTGTATGTTCCAGATCAAATGACGGCATCAATAACATACGGTCCTTCCCAAGAAGGTCCAAATACTCCTGCACCGTGCTCTTTAGTATTAGGGAGAACTTGTCGAAGAACGAGGTCACCGACTTCGAATTCTCTATTTTTGACATTAGAATTATAATATGGAGCTGTGTATTGTTGGTATGACATAATCCGCAATTGAGACTACTCGCGCCTTTCTTCCAGAAGATCAAGCTCAATTCTCATCAATGCATTGTTCTGATCATGCTCATAAGTAGACCGTCGTAAAGAGCTCGCACTAATTTCAACTGGCATTATTGCTTCATATCCGTAAGCTAAAGAGAATAGACTCTCTCCGGTAATGGTTTGCTGAGTGGTGCGATAAGCCTATAGTACTTCGGGAAGTACTTCAGGCCAAGCTCCCTTATGTTCTTCCAGCTTCGTCTTTAGGTTCTGTTTAAGTATCTTGTTTATAGCTTCGACCTGACCATTGGCTTGTGGATGAATAACGGCGGAGAAGCTTTTCTTGATGCCTAGATTGTCGCAGAAGTTGCAGAATTCATCACAGTCGAATTATTTCCTATTATCAGAAACTATAGTGTGTGGTATATCATAATAACAGAATATAGATTTGTAGACAAAATCTATCATCTTTTTTGCAAAAAATGGTACTTAAAGCTTCAGCTTCTGTCTACTTAGTGAAATATCAACTGCGACTATTGCATATTTCAATCCACCTCGCGCCAATGGGAGCATTCCAATAATATCAATTCTCCATACTACAAATGGCCATGGACTAGTCATTGAAGTAAGAGGAACATATGGTAATATAGGAATAGTTGTAAATCGTTGATATTTGTTGCATTTCTAAGCAAATTCCATTGCATCCTTCTTTATAGTAGGCCAAAAATATCCTTGTCTGAGTGCTTTGTTAACAAGTGCCTGCCCCCCAAAATGATTTCCACATATTTCCTCATGAATTTTCCTCATAATGTATTGTGCTTTTTCTTCGTTGACACATAATAATAATGGCGAGCTAAAACTTCTTCGATAAAGCTTCCCACCATAAATGATATAGCGAGTTGCCTTCATTCGGAGCCGTTTCGCATCGTCTTTATTCTCGAGAAGGTCGCTATTTGTAGATATTTCATTATAGGATCCATCCATGAAGGTTTCTGGTTAACTGGCATAGTAATTTGAGGCTCTACTTCGATACTTGGTTTTGTGAGGAATTCAACGGGAACCATTTTTAGCAATTTTGCATCTTTGGTCAAGGCGAGCTTGGCTAGAGCACTTGCCTGAGTGTTCTTAATACGAGGAAGAAGTTGAATGCTATAAGTAGTAAATGTCGAGAACAGTCTCTGCACCTCCTGTAAATGACCAACGGAGGATTTTTCGAGTGTCATTGGCCTGGTATTACTACCATATCGAGATAGAGGTTCAATTACCTGATTTTATATATGTTCTGAATTTGAATTGCATTAAAAACTATCTATGAAAAATCGTAATTATACGATGGTTTAATTAATTGGTATAAAATTATTAGGTTATACTGGGAGTGGACAGTGTGGATCATTATACATATTTTTATATTATAATTTTAGGGTCAAACAGCAGTGTGCTGCTCATATTACAGTAAATCCCATAATAATGCCAAGTTGGATTTTCAAAGCATGATTTGAATATTAGATGCATGATAGTCGTGAACTGTTACATAGTGTTGTACATATCATAGGATCACACACTTGAGTTCCATTATAGCATCATGATATTTTTAGATCGCTGGTGAGTTGCTGCAGTACTAAGTGAGAGACTTAGGCCCCCGTGCAGGTTTTTATCTGATACACCTACGGGTAGTGTCAGGATGCTAGGTATCTCTAGTATACAGGTATTACAGAGCCGTGATGGGAGGATCAGAGCTCACTTATATTCTTGTTGATGTATGATATGTACAATGATGTGGTTTTGGATTAGGCCAGCATTCTTCCTCCTCTTGCTTGATAATCGCCGATCACTTGATAAATGACCAACTGGGAGTCGCTGTATACCTCAATCATCTCCACCTTTATTTCTTGTACGAGCTTGAGCCCAGCTATCAATGCTTCATATTCTGCCTCATTATTCGATGCTGGAAACCTAAAGCAAAGTGCACAATGAATATTATGCAGCATCAAGCCCGCACCAGCTCCATTCTCATTTGACGATCCATCGACATAAAGTTTCCACAATCTCAATAAATCTAAAATAGGTTTTTCAATTACTTCTGTGCAAATGTTGACATCATAAGTAAACTCTGCAATAAAATCTGTGAGAGCTTGACCTTTAATCGTAGTGCGAGGTCAAAAATTGATGTCGAATTGACTCAACTCAACCGCCCACTTGAGTAGTCATCCTGAAGCCTCAAGCTTTTGCAAAACCTGTTTTAACGAGAAGTTTGGGAAAACTTCGATGGAATGCGCATGAAAATAAGGTCAAAACTTCCTGGATGTGATGACAAGTGCTAATGCCAACTTCTCCATCTCTGGATATCTTGTTTCAGCATCAAGTAATCTTTTACTTACGTAGTATACAGGTCGCTGTATATTCTCTTCTTCCTGAATTAACGCAGCACTTGTCGCATATTTGGAAACAGTAAGGTACAAGTATAACTTTTCCCCTGGGTTTAGCTTCGATAAGAATGGAGGAGAACCCAAGTGTTTCTTCAATTCTTAGAATGCCTGCTCGCACTTCTCCATCCACTCGAACTTCTTTGAACCCTTCAACACTTCGAAGAATGGTTGGCATTTGTCAGTTGATCTTGATACGAAATCGGCTCAGTGCAGGCACTCTGCCTGCCAAGCTCTGCACATCTTTGGGTTTGCGAGGTGATTGCATGTCAATCAATAATTGTATCTTCTGAGGATTAGCTTCAATGCCCTGCTAATTGACCATGAATCCCAGAAACTTCCCAGATCTTAACCCAAATGCACACTTTTGGGGGTTCAGCTTTATTTGATATTTTTGAAGAATCTCGAACATCTCATCAAGATGTTTGACGTGATCTTCAGCTTTCTTCGACTTCACTAATATGTCATCAACGTATACCTCCTTTGTCTTGCCAGTTTATTTTGCAAAAATCATATTGACAAGATGCTAATAAGTCGCTCCTGCGTTGATGAGTCCAAAGGGCATCTTCTTGTAACAATAAAATCATCGATCAGTGATGAATGAGGTATGCTCCTCATCTAGATCGTACATAGAGATTTGATTATATTCAGAATATGCATCCATAAAACTTAGTAATTTATGCTCTGTCATCGCATCTACAAGCTGGTCGATTCTTGGAAATGAGAAACTACCCTTCGGGCAAGCTATGCAAGTTCTCCACTTCCCGTTGGGTTTCTTCACCAAAAATGAGTTTGCAAGCCAATTCGGGTAAAAAGACTCCTTCATAAAACCAATTTCGAGCAGCTTCTCTACCTCTTCTTTTAATGTGACGTAGCGTTCTGAATCCATTTCCCTTCTTTTCTGTCGCACGGGCTTCCTCGTTGTATCTATATTGAGGCGATGATATATAATATTCGGATCAATCCCCACCATGTCCGAATGCTGCCATGCGAAGACATCCAAGTTTGACTTCAGAAAAGCAATCAATGTAGCTCGCATAGGTTCTTGAAGCTTCATTCTGATTTTTAACACCTTCGAGGACTCTTCGATTGAAAAATCCTCCAAGTTTTCTACAGGCCCAATCTTGACCTCTCCATCGATTTTTTGAGTGTCGAGGTCTTCGATTAACGCTTTACTTGACGCTTCGCCTTGTAGCTGGACCATCATTATGGAGGTGTTATATCTCTCGTTACGAGCTTCAAAGAGTTGTCATAACAAGTCCGTGCGTCATACTGGTTGCCTCCCACTTCGCCTACTCCATGTTAGGTTGGGAACTTCATGGTGAGATGATAAATTGAAGTGACAACTCAAAGTTCCCTGAGTGTTGGTCTTCCCAGTACGGCATTGAATGCAGAGGGGTAATCTACAACCAAAAATTGAGTCATTACTGTTGAAACTCTAGGGTAAGTTCTAATATTAACCATTAACTCAATCATACCTCTCGGCATTATGCTATCACTAGTAAATCCGTAGAGTGGAGTGACACCGGGTTTTAAGTCACTATCACTCAACCCTATTTTCTTGCGGGCGTCATAGTATAGGATGTCGACAACACTTCTATTATCGACTCACTCTCGCTATAATTGCGTACTTCCACAGTTGATCTTTATGATCAGTGCATCATTATGCGGGTAATGGACCTCCCTCACATCCTGCTCCGTGAAGGTGATGTCTATGTTTTGTATCCATTGAAGTTTCTATGGTCGCTGCTCAAGGTGCATGGCATTAGTCAATGGCTGCTGTCGAGCTTCTCGTGTATACCTATCTTGTGCCATCTTCGAATATCCACCAACATGCGGTCCTTCGAATATGGTTCGTTCTTCACGTTGAATTTCGGGAAGTCACTGTTGATTTTCTTCTCGCCTTTCATTATTCCGCCTGGTGCCTTCTCTAATTAATCTTTCAATCTCATCTTTCAAGGCATAGCAGTTATTGGTATCATGTCCAATGTCATTGTGATACCAGCAGTACTTATTGGGATCACGTCTTTCTCTATCCCGTTTTATTGGCTCCGGTTGACAATACCACTCCTGCTGATTTGTGACTGCATAAATATGATCTATGGGTGCACTTAGCTCAGTGTAGTTATTGAATCTCAAGGGAGCTCCTGGAATTTTCTGTTTCTTCTGTTCGGGCTACTTTTTAGTCGGTTGCTCGCTTTTCCTCTTTTTCGACTTCTTATTGTTATTGTTCGTATTTGTGGTTGCATATTTGGTCATGTCTTTTTCTCCTCTTTTCTTCGTCTTATGAAGATTCTCGCGTGAAAATTCCCCGATAGAAGTCTCCAAGAGTTCTGCATTCTCGCTCAAGCAACTCCTCCCAGAGTTTAGTCTATAGTCGCACTCCAGCTATTATTAGAGTCAGGAATCCCTTTTCAGGCGGGTTGTTGACTTTGGCCAACTCTGAAGTAAAGTGATTTAAGGTAAGATTGCAGAGTCTCTTCTGGACCTTGTCGAATAGCAGATAGACTGATTAACAGAACAGTAAAGTTCTTCGCAGCCTGGAATTGTCTTAAGAATGCGGTTTGAAGTTGCTGCCAAGATGAGATCGAATCAAGTTTAAGTCCTCGAAGCCACTTCTTTGCTGCACTTGTGAGAGTTACAGCAAAGCACCTGCGATGTGCGAGGTCATCGACACGATAAAGCTCCATCAGGTCACTAAAGTGATCCATATGTTCCTGCAGATCAGTTTTCCCATCAAAAGTATTTATGGTGGAAAGTTTGAATCCAACAGGCAATGCAGCAGCTCGAATCTCCTCGTTCAATGGCGATTGATGATATCCATTCGCGAGCTCATCGTCCCAGCCAGCAAGTGCATCTAATGCGATCCTCAAGTTATGAACATCAATGTTTGGAGGAAGAGTATTATCTCTTACTGGCGGCAAGGGTGGCCTTTGGTCGTTATCACGACGTAAGGCAGGTTAGTCAAGCTGAGTCTGCTGCTGCGACCTTTAAGAAGATTCCACTGAAATAGTTCGACGAGAGTGACTTCGGTTATTATGATGTGATATGGATCGCTCATGACTGTTTCTTTGACGTCGCTGTTCCAAGTATTGTCTTAGGTCTACAGAATTTTGTCGTGGCTCCCTGCTAATCGTTTCGAAGATACTCCTCGATTGACGATTTTGCTCGTTGCTCAGATGATCTTGATTGATGGTAGCTTTCCAAGAAGGTTGTCTACGATCATGATCTGTGCTTGAATTCCCGGTGCCAGATTCTTGGGGCAAGTCTGCGACCTTACCTTTTCCCTTGGAGGTACGATCTGCATAACGCTCCTGTTGGGTTCTGGGCTGATTGAGATTTCTTGTTTCTTGGATCTGAATTCCTCTCTCAGGTTGTCGAGCAGGACGATCTTTGGGACATTCATGCTGCGGAGGAATCACCATTTGTCCTTCAGCAAGTCGTCGCAGAGAATCATTAATCTGGTTAGTGATCTGCTGAAGATTCGCTAGTGCATTATCCATGCGGTCCTGTCTCTAGACAATATTCTCTGGTGTGGTCACAGTAGGCTGATCCTGAGCAGGATCGACCTATGTAGCAGTAGTGCTTTGGGGTTGGTTTTGACTAACTCCAGTATTTTGGTGATGTTTCTAGTGTTTGCCATTGTTGAAGAAGCGAAATTAACAAATTCTTTGCTGGAATAGCCCTCCTTCTAGCGCCAAATTACTGATGAAGGTTTTGTCAATAATGAATTTAAGAAATTGTGAGATGTGGCTTATGTAAGAAGAATTAATAAATCAAAGTAAATAAAAAGACAAGAATTTTATAGTGGTTCAGCCCCAGAAAAGATGAGCCTATATCCACTGTTCTTCATTATTTCCTGGAGAATTACAAGAGTTTCTCTAAGCCTCAAGGTAGGAGCCAAGAGAATTACAGAGAGTATATAGTGAAGTGATTGTATCATGACTGTGAAATTGAGCCCCCTTTATATAGGTGGGGGTGGCTTAATGTTTCCCAATTGTGAAAATAGGAAAGTACATAATCAAAAAATACAATTTTAGGTAACAATACAGAATCGGACAATAACTTAAATAGAATGGATTGTTCGATCTCCATACAGAAGCTTGTTCCCTTTTCTTTGTGGACTACCCGTTTGAAGAAGCTTGATCTAGTTTTTTTTTTTTTTTATGCTGGTCGCACTTAATTCATTCGGAGAAAGTCGCACTTCGATTAGAAAAGTTCACATGCGACATAAGGCATTTAACTCGGTCAACTTTCTTCTCCTGGTGTTGACTAATGTAGATTTAAAATCGCACAACATAAGTCATATCAATAGCAATAGTTTTTTTCTTTTTTTTTTTTTTTGGAAGAAAAGCATTAGTTAAACAATTGAAATCTATGAGAAATTGTGATATATGGTTCGTAATGGGAAGCCCCAATAATATCCAAATATTAATTTATCAAAATTAAAACGAGGACAAACGAAAAAAATAAAAACCAATGGTTGTGAGGCCTGGTGAATTATGAGCCAAAAAAAAAAAAAGGCATGGGTCCCTTCCATGAAAAAGTTGGGACTTGGCAGAGCCATATGATGCCCCATTATTCCTCTATTCCTGGCACTATTTGACATTTGTTCCATTTTCTTTGCACCATTCTCTCTTGGGCCTTGTCAACTAGTGTCACTACGACCCCACTGTGGCACTATCTGTCACTTTCCACTAAAAGCATTTGTTTTTGCCCTCTTCTTATTTGGGGTCCCATTTCTATCGTCTCTTTGTAATTTTTGTGTTTTGTTTTGTTTCGGGCTGAATTATTATCCATTCCTAACTTTTATTATTATTATCATTTCATCTCTATTGCACTTAACAATAAAAGCTCATGTAACTTATGCATATTCCATGCTTATCGAGTGTCATGCCATTTGTTTTATTATTTTGATGGTTAACCTGGCCGATGTGGGTCCTTTATATAGTGCCTCCTTTGTCTTTTATGGTATGGTAAATTGGTACCTTTCTTTTTCAAAAATGTGATCTACAACATAAGTTTCTTCATAATTAAATGGATACATGTATAAAAACGAGCAAATTATTCTATTGCAATGTTTAAATATGTAAATTGAAAATAATACCAAAAATCCGATTTCTTTAATAGATTTCACCATTCAATTGACGAATAAAAAACTTATAATTTCTTAGTTTTATTTATTTAATAATATTCATCAAATGAAAGATAATAACTCAGCATGAGAAAATAATCAAATTAACCACAAATTAGTGTCCTGGTATTTAAAATGTCTTTTGGCTCAAAATTAAAGGGCCTTACTAATTACTATATATCAAGTCTAAAATGCACGAAAACAAGAGGGACCTGAGTATTTATACAATTGTGAAATTATAAAGCAAAGCACTGAACTATTATTTAAAAAAAATAATAATAATAGAGAGGGTAAGACAACAGAAAATAAAGAGAAATTGGAATTAAAATTCCCAAAATTCCATCCCAAGTAGAGAATATATAGAGGACCTCAATCACAGCTCGAAATTCAGAATCATAATCGGGCTCATTCGCAACTGAGTGAACTCGTTCAGAGCGAGTTACACTAAGCTGAATCATTGCCCTAGAAAAAGAATCACAATTAACACCCACAACAAACCTCCATTTTTGGGCCCCATCCTCCCTAAAATCGGTTACAAAAATTCACAAAATTATAAAAAAAAAAAAAAAAAAAGAAAGACGAATCCATCTTCCTTATCGGCTTATAATATACCCTAAAATTTAATTTAGTTAACCATCGAACCCGGTCTGCCTCCAAACCGCGTCACGAACCCGGCTCATGTCTCGGCCCTTCAGGGTCCGACCCACGCCTTCGAAAACCGAATTCGCGGCCGTCTTCCGGCTGTGCGCGTACTCACGCGCCAAGTACTCGTGCGGGGGCACCATCTCCGAGTCGAAGTCCTCCAAGCCGTCGTCCAACTCGTGCAGCGAGTCGACCGAGTCGACTCGGAGGATCTTGCTCCAGTCGGGGACGTTCACCGGCGCCGACGTGGCCATGTGGTGCCCTCGCGGGGACGACGACGCGACGCCGTCGTTCCCGCGGAACTGGTGGACGATCCGCGACGACGCCGTCTTGGTCGAGTCGAACGCCAGGGACAGCCCGCCCACGTGGCGGTCGTCGCGGTGGATGCGGCGGCGGTTTCGGATCGACAGGTTCCCCATTCCCTCCGCGACGGCTTCGGAGGCGGATGGGCCCCAGTCGCCGTTGGGCGCGTGGTCCGCACGCTCCGCGGCGTTGTCGTCGACCATGGACCAGACGTCCTCTTCGCCGAGCTCCGACGATTCCGTACCGCTGGATCCTTGGCTGTGACCGTAGTTGTAGCCACTCCCGAGCAGCCTTTCGCTCCGGCTAGAGGTCAGTTTCCGGCCCTTCGCCATATGACATAATCAGAACCCGGAATCGGGAATCGGGGAATGGAATCGGGAATCAGGGTGGGAATGGCTCTCGGCAAAACGACACCAAGAGACGCCGAAGCTGTTACTATAACGACATTTTTTTTTTAGGCCTCTTTTTTGACATAGTTTGGGTATGGAGGGGTGGAGATGTATATATAGCGTTTCTTTCCATTTGCACACGAGGACGACCCCACTCACTTTCATTTCATTTAATTTCGTTTTGTTTCATTTCATTTGAATTTCGGGTTCATTTTGTCTGCATTTCATCATAAACACTCCTGAATATATCAGATCTATGGACTGGTGGTGAAATTGTAGAACCGCCGAGGAGCTTACTCACGTAACCGTAAAAAAAAAAAAAGAGAAAATAGACGAAACAGAGGGATTCAATGTATGTTTTGATTGATTTCACGCGCCTTCGTGAGTACGTGTACACTCAATTGTGCCCAATAGAATATTATTATTTTCTTGTGCAAAATTGGAATCTAGTGTACTCAACTAGAAAATGTTGATTTATAAGCAATTCTCATTTCGAACAATGTCAACCCAAGACTTGTTCTTCATAGATATCAACTTTCTTCGAAAAATTAAAAGAAAAAATGATTTGGGTAGAAAAAATTCGATACAACAAAATAATTTCTCAGAATTGAGTTCAGCCAAGTTCGAAAAAATTCTACGTTGGTTGAGGACAAAAAAAAAAAGAAAAAAAGAAAAAAATTTATTTCACATTCGAGTATTAAGCTTGACTAGCGTAGAGCTATAATCTTAACTTCATATTTCACCTGCAATTTTGAGTAGGCCAAATTTATTCAGTTGAAAAAAAGTAGAATATTTGCAGTTTTTTGGTATATAGAAACTCAATTTTATGATCAATTTAATTAATGCATATCTCGTAGGAAAAATGAGGGCATTTTTTACCTTTTAATTTTTCAGTATAACATGAAATCTTCTTTTTAAAAAAAAGTTATAATTTGTCCCTTTCCTTACTATGAACATTAATATAAAGTTGGGAAAAATATTGAACCTTAATACCCATATGAAAAAGTGAAAAGATATTGTAAATTTGTTTTCTTTCTTTCATATAAAGAAGGTAATTCGAGATCATAAGTTATATTCTGCACGTGGAGAGGTTTAACAATTACAATATATACAATTCAAAGCAAAAATAGTATATTTATCGCAAGATTCAAATTAATTATTCAGAGTAATATTATGAGTGTCTAACGTATTAATTTATTATTGGGTGATTCTAATTAATAAACTGAGTCTTATATGAGCTCCACTTAGAATATAACTATAATTTAGTAATAATAGATTGAAACATCAATACAAAATTAAATATCATACCCTATAATATTACTCTTTTAATATATATATATATATTGTCTGTTGAAAATTTGAAATGTGTTGTTGTCAGGACTCAGAGCTAAGGAGCACCAGGAAAATTGCCGATCTTTATTTTGACACTTAGCTATTACCAAAATTGGTCGTTGGGTTCAATCATCTATTGTTTTTTTTTTTTTTTTTTTTTTAAAAAGTGGGACTTAACTAATGATCACCGCTTACTACAAATTAAAGGAAAATGGCACACACACACACTACCAAGGTTTGAACCCCTGACCCCTCCAAACACACACACACAACCCTCAAACCTTGGACCAACTGAGCTAACCCCAGTTGGCAAATCATCTATTGTTTTAGGTACACAAAAACAACCAATAAATTCTTCCCACATTAGCAAAGGAGAGAACGACAACGAACTGATTAGAGAGTCTAGCCGTTTGATTTGTCTATTTACCTTCCCAAGAAAAATAAATAAATAAAAAAAATTTAGGTGGTTGTATTGGGATACCTTCGGCGATTGTTTGTCACGCGCTGTACAATTTACCCAAACAAGCAGCAACGAGCTTAGTCTTTAGAATTATCCACGTCAGTTTCGTTCACTTCTTTGAGAGAGAGCCCACCATAAATCACTTCTTTGAGAGAGAGCCCACCATAAACCTATCTGGTTTGACTACGTCAAATGTGTCCAATCAGGATCCCACACTCCACGTCGGCATACTTGACAAAACCTATACTCCAACTCGATCATCTCAGGGCTCACCACGTTTCTGTTCCGAATTACCAGTGGGTCCTACTCTTAACCTTTCTCTATCACGCCACGTGGCCCAACAGTGACCGGCTAAAACTTAGAAAAGACCCCAAAAAAACAAAGAAAAAAAAAATACACTAAGTTTAGGATGTTGCGTGGAAGTTAATGATGGTGACATTAAAACTAGTTTATTCTATGTATACTATGTATAATTGATAGAATATTGTTAATTTAGTTTGTGGCGGGGTTAAAAACTTAAAATAATAAATAATTCCATTAAGAAGATTTGGGGTTAGAAAAAGCAAGAGAAGTCCATGATGGCCACATTGGATGGTGCAGAATAGAATGAGGGCTTGGGTCCCACAAGGACTTTGTCACTTGTGAACTAAACAAGGTGCGTTTATATCACCGTCCAATCATTCATTGTCAAGATTTTGACAAATGGAAAGGCTTTAAACTCTATGGGTGGCCAAATTTAGATAGCGGCACTAGTAGCAGTAGCAATAAGAGTATTCAGTAGTACGGTCATGAGGATCACAATAAGTTTAATATTTCTCCTTCAAAAAATAAAAAATAAAAACTCAATAGTAGTAATTTGTTATTAATTTTAATTCAAGCTAATTTTTAAATTGATAAGCATAAATTTTAAAAAGGATGCTTTTATGTAGACTCAGTAATCAAATTAATGTTTGGAAGAGTGCTAACAATACTCTCTTTTACACTCTCTTTTGTACTCTCTTAATCTTACTGCTTGACACGTAGAATTCACTATGATTTGTTGTATTATTAAAATATTAAACTGGATAGTAGAATCTACGTGTCAAACAGTGAGACTGGAGAGTGTCCAAGAGAGTGTCCTTAGCATTTCTCTTATTATTTGACATAAATTTATGAATGAAATATAATGTTAATAATAACAAAAATACAATTTGCAAATTGAACAAACAGTCAGACTCAAGGTATTTTTTTTTTTTTTTAAGTTAATTTATTAAAAAGGAAAAAAGAAGAAAGTCTACTATTTGTGGAGCCTTATGTGTTATATTGGCCCGGTTTTGTGGGGTGAGTCCGGTGAGACCTCGGCGCTTGCAGTGACCGGACATGTGTCTGGGACCCAAGTTGGATGGTTGGGTTTGCCAGGATGTGGACCCTGATCCAACTCTGCCAAAAGATTGGACCTATCATAGCAATCGAGTATCCTATGCTTTGGTTATTTGGCATTTTATTTTGATTACTTATTGTATACTAATATAGAGTGTATATATATATGCTTTAAAATTGCTAAATCAACCTCATTGATTAAGACATCCATGAACGACTTTTTTTGTACTTTGCTGTAATTATTCTGACTATAAAGGTTGAATATATAGTTTAATCTTCGCCCTCATGATCGGGAGCTTCTTATAAAGACTACTCGTGTATTAAAAGAGTGTAATTAAATCGTTGTGACCATCTCATTTCCACGACCACATTCACATATATCGAGAAGAATATATTGCTCATTACATCGTCTAAGTAGATTGTAAGTACGTGATGTTTTTATTTGCAAAATATCCCAAAGTACATTGTCACTCCAAAAAAATGTGCTTACAGTCGAAGATATATATATGTATTATGTATATATATATATATAGGAATTTAACAAGTGGGCGTCTGATAATATCATTTTGTCGTATAGTAGCATACCAAGATCCAACATAATAGGAGCTAGTATCATAGGCCTTAGTTGTAAAATCAACAAAAGTAGGCTAAAAGAAATTGTCAAAAGACAGTGGCATGAAAATGCAAATGGCAAGTGCTGCTGTGATGGTTCAATTTTGATAATAAAACGTGAGATCTCACAGGCCACAGCAATAATAACGGTTCTAATACGACAATTAAACCACAGCTCTAAAGCTAAAAGAAACTTATAATAATAACAATTAAGTACAAATATTAGCCCTTCATTTCGACATGCATGACGCCACTCCCATCACTCTTTTTGCTTTGTTTTATACTTTTCTCTTAATTAAAAAGAAATACATACACAAACATAACAAGACAAAATTAATTACTAAGGTCACGTTTGGTTCATGGAATGAAATTAGAATAATAATAGGCATAGTAGTAGAATAGAATTAAAATAATAATGGAAATAGTAATATATTGTTTGGTTAAAATTGGAATCAACAGTGGAATAAAATGAAATATATTGTGTATTGACAAAATTACTCTTATTTTTAAATATTTTAGTAGAACAAAGAAAAAAAAATTAATTTTACCAAAATTTGAAAAAAATTGAAACTTTTATTCTATTGGTAAAAAAGTGGAATAACAATTCTATCATTTAATGGAATTATAATTATCATTCTCTTACCAAAAAAATAAAACAAACATTGGAATGTACTATTTAGTGGAATAAGTTTTCCATTCCAAATTCCATTCATTCAACCCAAACATACCCTAAAGACTAAAGAGTACCACGACGAGAATTATAATTGGTGATTTCGTCATGGGAAAAAAAAAGTGGGATCAATATTATGATGATATATATATATGTACACACATTGAGGTGAGAGAAAGATGAATAGGAGAACAAGATCTGTGTGTGTCAGTTTTGCAGAATCAGAATCTCACCTGCTACTTAGCCACCACCACAAACCTTCACTACCTTACACCTTTAAAAACAAACTCATGAACTCAACCCCCAACACCCTTTTTCATGTGACCTCATCCTTCCCGTCATGGTTTCTAGATGCCTAAATTTCACTTTTTACTTCTTTCTTTTATTCAGAAAAATAAAAAAAATGAAAGTTTATAATCGAGTAAGCCAGACTGCATTTGTGGTGCAAACAAAAGATTTTTTATTTCTTATATTTAGTATGACTTAATTACTATATTATACATGTAGATATATGACGTAATTAGTTATTCGGCTCAAACTATGGTTCTTGACAAGAAAATATTTATAGGTACTTTGTTCAACCAATAAATTTTATACATGTTACATCAAAACAAATCACTACCAAATGTTTCTTTACTGATTTATATTTGTTCTTAAAAATAGAAACTACTTAAATTGGATGATATGATAAAATATAATTGAATGGATATTAGTTAGCAATATAGAAAATTGACTAATAATATACTTTCACATAATGCAGCGAAAATAGAGTTAAAAATTTCTAATAACAATAGTACTAGGACACTATTCTTATCTACTAAAATCGTGCACCAATTATATGACATAATTTTCAGTTATATATTTTTTCTCAAAGTGTGACAATCCATTTACTTAAAATAATTATTAAAAATTATGTCACATCATTCAGTTATAAAAAAAATGAAATCCCTAATATTACTCTTCCGAATGATACTAGACCTTACTAGTTCCATGGATGAGCTTAGTAGTTTAAACAAAATCCTACCTCGATAAATAGTTCAAATAACCTATCACGTGTAGTTGTTTGGCAGGCTCGTATCTAATTTGTGGTTAAAATGAAAAAGAAGAACTGCAATATCAAATTTCTCACAAGGTCACCTATAGCTATTTCGTATCATTGCTCTAACATGCATAAGTGCAAAAATTCTGATAGAATTTTGTGCATTAGTGCTATTCAAACAGTCCCATCTAAATTGAACCATCACTTATGCATATTCATTTTCACATTTTTATTTTTATTTATTCTATTTATCTATTAATGTTTATTATTAACAACCAATTTACAATTTTTTAAAATGCAGAATGAAAAATTCGAATTGTGAATCTCAATATCACATGTGATTATCAGCCGACTAAATCTACAATTTGTGAGCAAATTTTAAGCCAGATAATTTCCCCATAGGCGAGGCTGGTGGCTGGCTATTTTTTATTCATTATATTAGATCCATAGGATCATAGGCCCATGTAATAATTGTATTAGGCATCATAGGTTATTATATATTTCGTATTATATATATAATATGTTAAAAGTCGCACTGTATGAAATTTTTATTTTTATGTTTATTTTTCTTCTATTGGCGTGCTAGGGGGCTAAGAGTAATAATTGTTGGGAGCTTCATTACACTGAGGAAACATCAGAAAAAGAAATCTTTTTATTGGAGGCTTTGTCGGCTAGTGTGTAATTAAGCTCGATAAGTAAGTAATAGAATATAATATCATTGCACGGTTACAGGAAATAAGTTGGGTTAAATAATTGTCCATAGATTGTGAAAATAAAATTCCAGACAAAAAAATAAAAAAGGTAAAAGTATTTTTTTTTTTTTAAAAAAAAAAATACTCCTGAAACCAGGAGGGAGTATAGTATTATTTGTGTCGTGATCAAAGTCAAGCAAAAAAGATTCCCTTCAAAAATTCCAGCCCAAAAAAATAAGATAAAATATTAAAGATTCGATTGAAATAATATAAATGAAAAGAAAAAAGGGAATTTCAGCCGGAACAAATAAAATAAAGGAAATTAGAGATTCGATTGAAATAACATAATGAAAAAAAAATCGTTTAATAATGTTTAGTGATGGCAGCTCAGGTAGTCAGTGAAATCTATCCTTAGGACTTGTCAATTGGAAAGCACCGATCGACCGTTTTGGGTTCCTATTTTTTTTAGTGTAACGAGCAAGTTGGTCATGGGCCAGCCATATCTGCTCATCCCATCTCACACGTCACAAGCAAGAGGTGTCTAGGTAGCTTTCTTAGGGTAATTACTTTAAATTAAGGACAATGTCATATAGCACGATTGAAATATAAATTAACTCGATTCACCTGTTAAATTTATATAGTTACCAGTAATTATTATTACTGTTATGATTAGTATTATAGAGCTTAAAACTCTTTTTTTCAACTATCACTTTTGAAACATTAACACTTGGCTTGTGAGTTAATCATACTTGGAATAATAATTAGTTTTTTTTGGCTAAAATTAAGAAACCTTATTCATAGGTGTTTGGTAATTTTTCTCTAAACAATTCTTTTTTTCTAATATAAATGAAGATTTTCCTAAATGCATGTTTTCGATATGTCTATTTCTCTCTCTCTCTCTCTCCCGGAATGTTATTGAACAAAATTTCTAACCCTAAAAAGTTTTTCAAAACTATTTTTTTAACAAATTGGTCTCAAGCATAACAACTCAATCACAGTAACAATGTTCCCTCAAAAAAAAAAAAAAAAAAAAAATCACAGGAACAATGTTGACAATCTATGAAGGCATATCTACGATCGACTTACTATCTCACACCACTTAACTAGAATTTATATAAATTTTACAAGCCCGTTTTTACTTTCCCAATTAATTATACATGATGTGTACTAATATTCCATTCTAAAAGAATATGTATATGTTCTCCAAAGATCAAACGAAGTATCACTATTTAACTTATATTGGATATTGATAAATTCTTTTTTATCTCCTCTAATGGAACCCGTGGCCAACTTAGCCCAACATGTCAGTTGGGTTTGGTTTATATAGCTAAACACTACCTCCTAGCTAGTTAGAAAAAAGGTTTATATATCTTTATTAATTCTTTAATATTTTTTAGTTAATTTTGAAACATATTAGTTAACATGAACTGATATAAAATTAAAAAAGTATCTAAAGTGAGGTGAAACAAATATTACCCAAAATGTGGATAAAATTTAGTATTTCAAAATTATATAAAGTAAAGTTTAGAAATTTAAAAAGAATTAATGGATCATATTAGGGGTATTATTGAAATTTTTAATAAAAGTAGGACAAAAACTATAAGTATAAAAATTTAGGGGACAAATAAATGATAAAAGTAAAATTTTTAGATAAAATTAAAGTGAAAATATAATTTTTAAAAAATGAGGGGGCCACCGCCCTGAGCCTGTTGTGGCTCCATCTTTGTGTGCCGTAGTACATTTTTAAACATAATAATTTCTGTCAAAGATTCCAATTAGCATTTTATTTATTCGATAATAACTTCCTGTCCATTGATCAATAACCCTATACGATAACTAAAAGTTGATTTAGGAGAATCTTGCCCTTTCAAAACTATAAGGGAATCGATCCAAATATTAATTCTTTTTCTTTCTTGCTTTTGACTAAATTGCGGCATCTCGATCGACTACCCCGTTAATTGCTTCCCTTTTTGCACTTTATTTCTTTGGTGAATATGCTTATAATCAGAGGTATATCTACTAAATTAATACTACTTTAAACATATTCCTAACAACCTAGAACTAGATTAAACTCCAAGGAACCTAACTTCAAACACGTGAATTGGTACGTTCTTGTAGTGTGGAGAATATCGTAGATATATATGACTGTCTGTAATATCGCGTACGTAGTAAGTTCCGCACAGTTAAAGCAAATAGAGTAATATTTATAATTAGAGACGGTGAAAAAGGTTAGTTGGAAGTCGTTTTCACTGTATTGATCAGTTAATTAACTAAGGTGGGTAGTTGTCTCGATCAAGTAGTACGAGTATACCTGTTACTCTTATAAACTTAATTCCGTAATATGACAGCTATATATACCAGAAAGTACATTAATCCCCACTTGCGAGTTATTCGTAAAAGTGCTCATTCTGGTCTCCCACTTGCATAATATTATGCCTCCAAATATCTGTGCATGGTTAGAATACGTAACGTGCAGTAGTAGTACTATATATCTGTATATATATATATATGTCTATATCTACTGCGAAAAAAAATCCCATATATCTGAATATGAGCCAATAATGTAATTGATTTATTACTAGAGCATTTTTTACAATCATATATCGACTATCGCTGCCACATCTGATCTTGTATTTTTTCCTTAAGAAAGAATCAAATCATTTGTTTTGGTATCTTGTAGTACTATATGGTCCATACAAATTGTCGGTATTGTATTAAAGCACGTAATAATGGAATCAGGGTCACGTTATATCTGGTCCATAATTGTGATATCAACAAGTTTCTGCACATATCATCCTTTTTCTGGTAAAGTGTCAAAATCTCTGGTTTAATTAGGCACACTGATCTTATTTAATTTAACTTTATTTTACTTGCATTTTCTTTGGTTATAACTTGAAAATAAGATTTCTTTTAAGGAAAATTAAGATTATTATTGATATAAAACAAATTATTTCAATTATCAGCAAGTGATTCATGAGTACTATATGCCTGTATATGTCGACTCTCATGATATCACCTGGCTTTTTGATCTAGCTAGCATGCATGCGATTTATCAAATTGTGGAAAGTTAGCCAGCTATATATATCCACTCACCCTCCAATTGTACGTGTTTGGTCAATTTGTTTTCTACCACTCTAATAATTTTACTTCTCTGTTCATATTTTACATATACAGTAATACTAACATCATTTTTTCTTTCTGGGGTGATATGTATACCTATAATTTTTCAGGGAAGGAATAGGATATGCCTATAATTAACCCTTGTATTAATTTGTCGTACATTTTTTGAAAAAAAAAAAATAATGGGTCTTATGACCATACATAATCATTTGACACTCAAACCACAAAATTACAACAGTACTAGCTTAACTTCTCTAACTCCCTTTGGTATATGTGTGTGTCTTCATATATATATAAACATATATACATATATGTTCATTTATTTCCGTTATAAATTAATCCTTCTGATGATGAGCTCATGCCCCTGACCAAGTGACGCCGATGTATCGCAGGTCTTTGTCTTCATGTGGGGTATGAGGAGCTCATAATGTCCGAGAGCCAATTTTCAAAGGTCAGGTATAATTGGAGATAGAGCATTTTTTTAATTAAGCATTAATATGTATATAGTAATCAATATATAAAAGCATAAATATGCTTTAATCAGTGAGAAAAATATTGCTATGTTACGATTAATGCTAAAGAATTTTAACGATCGAGGGCTATAAGTCTAGGTAGGATAAGTACTTGATATATGTGGACCACGGTAACGTCTAGCCATATTTGGTTATATGATATAAAGATATGCATGGACCCTTTCACGCTTGAGTACTTTCTTTTCCCTCTTACCTTGTTCTACATATACTGCCATAATTCGTTACATGATTGTGCTTCAGAATGATTAATCTATCTTTTGTCCACCGGTATACTCTGGTTGATTATTGGTCAGCTTTTAATGACCTAGGCCTTAAAATGTGAGAGAGGGGGAATCAAACGTTGGATGGACCATTATTGATTTGGATTTCAACTCAAACTAATTAAATTCACCTCTTTTTTGAGGTAGATTCACTATATATATATATACACACACACACATATATATATATATATACATCTGTTCGATGTTTTCAAATTTATATATGTAATACGACACCAAAACATTTTGGGTTTTGCATGCCCTCTCTGATTTGGTGTGATTTTATGTAAACCACATAGGTTTTATTCTTAAAAGGGTATGAAATGAAAGAACCAGATGAAGTTAGTATGAGGTCATTTTCAATCAAAATATATCTAACATCTTACATATATGAGGATATGTATATATCATTCAGTTGATGAAAAGGAAACTGAGTTATCAGTGAATAGAAGACCCACTTGCGTTATAATATATATGTATGGTAATAATGGGCTAGCTAATGCGAGTGAAAGGGAAATCTCTTACTTGATCATTTGGATTTCAGTAAGTGAATGATTTGCTTGGCATCTTATTATTTGGTCCATTAATGTCTATTATCATCGACAAATCAAATCAAGTGTCAATCTAATTTGAGATTAAGCAGGGTCATACTAAACTTAATCTTAGCCGTAATTCAACGGAGATTGTATATTAATATGCCGCAAAATGATCTTGACATGATCAATTCGGCAGCAGTGTCATGTATTTTTTTTTTCCAGACTGTTCTGTTTTATTTACTATAGATTTTAGTGTTTTGACCAGATTTGTGATTTGTGTTTAAAATTTTTTGGTTTGAAATTAAAAGAGTGAAGTATTAGGATCGGACGGGGATGATAAGGGAGTTAAAACTTCGTTCTTCTCTGTCCATATTTGGACAGACTACTAAATTAAAATTTTGGATTCTAAACATTTCAAGATCTTTTTTCTTTCAGTACTAAACTAACATAACCAAAAATAGAGCAAAGGCAAGTACTCTCGGTATATATTGGCTCTGTGGGCCCCTCTTCTACTGCAAATCCTTTAGATGAAATTGTATAGTGATTTGGACACGGGTAAGAATAATATGGGCCAAAATGACTTTTTTATAACCATTTTTCATGATAACATTTTTATGAGTACCATAAAATTTATGATCAGTAGTCATGATATTTACCATTGTAGTAACAGTGTCATAATTGATGAAAAACACACATTGAATTACGTGCAGAAGTGTCTATGACGATGCCGGGTTAGATTTCTAAATGGGCATTGGTGCAGAATTTGCCATAGGGTCTCACGTACTCCAAATTGAATGTCTCATTCTATGCTCATGGTGGTGTAGTTGTTACACATTATTAACCAGAACAAACACAAAGAATCTACAACTCACGAGCCTCTCTATTTGGAAGACTATGGAGAGAGGGTAGAGAAAAGTTGAGAGAGAGAGATTTTCACGTATATATGTAACATTTTCTGTCATTATGGTTTGATATTTTCCGACAATTAGTACCTTTTGACCAACTCCCTAAGTTACAATATTCTGAATCAATCAGAATTAAATGTGAATCTCGATCATTATGCCAACTTTTTATCCCATTCACATTAGTCTGATGAGATTGGGCCATGTACTACTATGGGCGGGCCAACAACAGTTATAGTGATTATCGCCATTAAAATTAGGGAAAAGTTTATAAATATCCGTTTTTAAAATTATATTTTCATAAATACTTGTTTTTTATTTTTATTTTATAAATATCTGTTTTTGAAAAAATGTAGACCACCACTATTTTACACAAAAAACATATACCACCGTATACATTTCATGCATTAAATGTATACCGTGGTTTATATTTCATTAATAAAAATTACACTAAAAATTGATACACATTTTAAAATGTAACCATAGGTCAAATTTATAATGAAAAATGTATACCATTCATATTTTACACATAAAATGTGAACCTCATGGATAAAATTTACATTGTAAATATGGACTACTCATATTTTGTATATGAAATGTGGACCATAAAAATGGGTATTTTTGAAATAAAAATTAAAAACATGTATTTATGAAAATAAGTTTTAAAAACGGGTATTAGGCGAAAATTTCTTTTAAAATTATGACTATAAAAAAGGTGTTCACGATGTAATTTGGCAGGTTTTACCTCTCATTTAGTGCACAACACTGCGCTTGTGATTTATGATTATTCTCAAACTGTATGATTTGAAATAATAAAAGAGAAACCAAACTCATCCAAACTACACCTATTATTCGCAATGTGGTATAGTTTAGACTTGAGCTTGACAAATTAGGCCTTAGGTTTGACAAATTAAACTAATTAAAATTTTACCATTTCATTAATTCTAAATTAACATTTCATAAGAAAAAAGGCAATTACATGCTAGTAAAAAAAAGACATAATCTCTGAAATAATTTGTAAATTAAAAAAAAATCAAAAGGTAACAAAAAATTACTTATAAATATCTTATAAATTATATTACAGTTCAGTGCGGTTTGAAGCATTGATTTCCTCCCCCCCTCCCCCTCTCCCCCCTAAATCATGTGATTTTAAGATATTATATATTGACGGAAGTTTTGTCAACAATGAATTTTGAGATTTATGAGATGCGGCTTGTGTATGAAAAGAGTTGATAAAGTAAAATAAATAAGGAGACAAGAATTTTATAATGGCTCAGCCCTGAATTTTATAGTGGCTCAGCCCCAAAAAAGATGAGCCTACGTCCACTGTTCTTCACTATTTTCTGGAGAATTACAAGAGTTTCTCTAAATCTCAAGGTGAGAGCAAAGAGAAAGTTACACAGAGAGAGAGAGTGTGTATAGTGAAGTAATTATGAGATGATGAAATAATGAGACTGAGCCCCCTTTATATAGGTAAAAGTGACTCCATGTTTCCCATTTATGCAAATGGGAAAGTACATGATCAGAAAATAAAATTTTGGATAATAACTAAATTGGGTAATAACCAATAAATAGATTGCTTGATCTCTACTCAGAAGCTTGTTTCTTTTTCCTCACGGATTATCCGTTTGAAGAAGCTTGATCTAGTTTTCTTTTTCTGCTGGTCGCACATGATTCACTCGGGGAAGGTTGCACCTTAACCAAAAATATATGCATGCGACCTGACGTATTTATCTCAATTATTGACTTTCCTTCTTTACTGTTGACCAAGATATAGATTTAAGATCGCACAACAATTGTACCTCAGCTCTGTTAGTCCTTTAGGGCTAAACAGAGCTTCTTGCTCTGACAAGTGCGAGCTTATGAGTATGACGTGATGAAATTATCTCAAAACTCTCGAAGAATCATGAATTCTTGAATCATATCTTTTCAGAATCTCACGCCTTCATTTCTCTATCAGACTACCACGTGTCACTCTTCTTCAGGGAGTTGGCGAGACTCGAGAAAATCCTTTCATTTCTCGAGCAGATGTGATGATGGTGATGACGTCAGCCGTCGTTTCAAATCAAAACCTTTTCGTATTTCGAAAATTAATTGTTTTGATTTTCCAAAATAAATCTTCTGGAGTACATCTCGGCTATTAAATCCAAAATTTCAATCTTCTTGATCTACGGCTGAAAATTAATGACACTCTTAGATATATAAAGATCTATTTTTCTTCTTCCCCTTCTATTTTCATTTTCCGAAACTGAACTCTCAAAGATTCTTCTTTTCAGCGGTTCCAACTTTCTTCTTGAGTGAAATCTAAGTTCCCAGTTTTTTTCTCCAGTGAAGTTCAAAGATCACCGCGGCCATTTTTTTTAGTGAAGTCAAGCTCTGTCGCGGCTCTTTTCACCAGAAACCACTTCGGCAATCTCAATCTTTAATTAAGGTCAGTCCCTCTGGTTTTCCTCTAAAAAAAATCTTGCATATTTTAGAATTTTACATAATACTTTTATTTACTAAAACCAGAAATATAGACCTCATATAAACTGTAGATTGCGAACGAAATGATAAAACCCAAATCATTAAGATTCTGATTTCCCTATATAATCATGAATTCTAGATTTTACTATAGAATTTCTTCTCTATAGGAAAATTCGAAATAGTTTGTAAACTTTCATGTTTGATTCATAAATCTAGAATTACAGATGCTTTCAAAACTCGTTCTGAGATCAGATTCAAATCTTGATTAGGTCAAAAATATACTCAAACCTATCGAATCGATTGACAAACTCACTCGCATTTCATTATAGTCGAAGATATAGACTTATAGGTAGTTTGAACTTGGATTTGTAAATCGTGAACAAACATAAATCTAATAAATCGAGTGACAAATTGTTGAAGAGTTGCTCGAACTTATAGGATAGAAACCTTATAGATGGACGAATAAATACGTTGATTAGAAAAAGTCGACCTGATCTAAGATAAATGAACAGCTTGATGTCGATATAGGCTCTAAGGTTTTTAGCCCCAAATTGTTCGCACATAGCGAGTATTCTTGCAATAATAGATAAACCAATACGCCTCTTTCTAGGTCGCACTTTTAGGTTAGCTTTATAAATCAATTCATAAATTTACCTGTAGACCAATACTCGCATAAGACTAAATACATCCCATATTTCTTTTTCAGATGTCTAATAGTGACGAGACTAGGGAGGGGAATGCATTCTCAGGAGAGTTGTCATTTTCTGATGAGAGCATTAGTTCGATAGACCTTAAGGACTACTTAGAGCAGGAGCCTGAGATAGAAATAACCGGGACTAGGCAGAGTAGTCCTCGCATAGGCTATCTTCCCTAAGACCAATGGCCTCAGCATGTTAGGGACGCACCAGCATTTTCAACGGGCTATAACTACATGCAAGGTGACTGGTTATGCACTGACATAAAGACGAGTTGTACCACAAATAAGCTCGATAAGATTGTACGAGACTATAAGATCGACATACCCCTTCGCCTATCTACAGAATTCAATCAACCACATACACCTCCTCGCGGCAACGCCTCCTTCTCAGATGCCGTCCTTAGGTATGGTGTTCACCTTCCACTACATTCGTATATCAAGTCGATGATCAAATATTACGATGTAGTTCTTTTTCAACTAACTCTAAATACTTATAGATATATAGTAGGCTTGCACATATTATACCACAAACTAGGTCTAGGAACCTCCACACCTGAGGAGTTTGCTTGGTTTTACCAAGTAGATTCAAACCCATCTGACTTTGGCTTCTTCTACGCAAGTAAGTGGTCGAATCAGGCGATCAAGATAACACATCGAGTTCAAAACAATATGAGAAAACGGAAAAATCCATTTTT
Source organism: Trema orientale (assembly GCA_002914845.1). Lineage (NCBI taxonomy): Eukaryota > Viridiplantae > Streptophyta > Magnoliopsida > Rosales > Cannabaceae > Trema > Trema orientale. Next base: position 320,835 of record JXTC01000169.1, read on the forward strand.
CCACTTCGAATATGCAAATAATGGGTCTTTCCAAAACCCCAGTAGGTAGCTTTAGCTATAACTTGCTCTTTAATGTATATACGTTCTTTTTTATCTAATCGCATTTTCCTATCATCGCAGATAACAAGGAGTGCCCGGGACTAAACAAGGAATAGCTTGCCCGAGTTTACAAAATAAACGACCTTCCGATCGAAGAATTCGACTAGAAAAGGCTTGGGACAACGCAAAATTTAGTCGCTATTGGGTTGTTTCCTAAGGGCGCCGCTCTTCCATACTCTGCTAACTGTCCAATCAAACCCTCGAGCTCAAAGAAACAGAATGGTGCAGCTATTACTTCCAAATCTAGGAAAAAAAAAGCACCTGCTGTGACTTCCGCTCAAGGAAGATTTCCAGTAACTTCATCTCCATCAGCTTCTTAGCCGCAAGCTTCAGAAGGTCGATTTATTTTTATTACTATTGTTCCTCTTGTCGCATCATAGGTCTCGCATCCTAGCTCATCTTATAATGCAGATATAATGAGAATCGGTAATGATTTGCGAGTTCCTCTTTTGACTTTGGGCTCAAAATCTAAGTCAAGGACTCCAGAGGGTACGCCTCCTACAAAGAAAGGGAAAGAGAAGGTCGACACCTCCAAAAAGAGGAAAGTCGTATTCGAGGATGTCCCCTCAAGTTCACCCCTTCCACAACCTGCAGAAACTGCGAGCAACCCAGAGCCTTCATCAAACAAACAACCTACTTCCTCCTCTTCTAGGGCTCCGAGAGCAGTTAACAAGGACCAAGAAATGCTCGCACTCCTTTGTCAACTGCCAGAGAAGGCTGGCCTTAGTGCGGCATTCATAGATCACTTCACATCAGCTGAAGGCTGGGAGAAGATGAAAAAGAGGCCGCCGAAGGTCACATTCTACACCACTATGAGAATACTAGCCAATGTAAGTTTGAATGCCATATATTTTTTTATATATATATTGCCTTTTCTACTATTAATATCTTTCTTTTGATTCAGACCATTGCAGCTGCTGTCTTAATGTACGACCCAATCTTTGAATGCATGGAGAAAGGAGAGAAGGTCGAAGAAATATCCCAATCATGCGAGGAACTGAAGAAGACTCATGAAGGAAAGAAGAATAACTTCGAGTCAGAAAAGAAATAGCTACAGGAGGCATTGGCCAAGGAAAAGCTGGAGAAGCAGCAACTCGAGGAGCAGGTGAAAAAGCTCGAGAAGACCATCTCCCAACATCCGGATGCTCTCAAAGAGGCTGGTCGCAAGGCAGTTGAAGATTTCAAGGTCACTGATGGCAAGGAGTTCGAAGACAAGGCCAGCGACTTCGCCACGTCCACAATTATATACAATATCTTCTGAGAGCATCCAGAGTTCGACTTCTCCTTCTTTGGCGAGGATGTGATCGAACTTGTTGAGAGTTGGAAGGTAGACAAGGCCGTAGAGGAGTTTACTGAGAAGAGTACACCTACAGAGTAGATGGTTTTTTTGTTTTGTTTTTTTAACCAAATTTGTAAAGTTTAAGACAAATGTGGGCTTGTCCCGTTATATTTTGTAATATTTTGCTCACATGCGAGCTTTTATTTATGAAGTTTCTTTTATCAAATTTTTATTCCTGCAAAACAGAATTAAAACATTATCGCATAATTATAAAAACACATAATTTAACCAAGTAGTCAATCACTAAGTGATTGATCAGTACACTATTGCGATTCGAATCCACAACTTAAAACGAGTTTTAAGCATTAGGATAGGTTAGATCATTTACGAAAAAACAACGAGGGTGAGTGATGCGAACTCAATAGTATTTTTCAAAAGTTCCATGTTAAAATAGAATTTATAGCAATATATCACATCGAACGATGGACATTTTACTTAGTCACTTTTTTTGTTCAAGGAGGGATATCGCATAACTTTTTTTGTTCAAGGAGGGATATCGCGTAGTGCGACGTGCTAAGGCATGAAACGAGGAGAAAATCCTTAAATTTTTTGGAATTTTAGAAATTCTTCGATCTAAAATTCCAACCTAACAAAATGAATATTTGCATAGTTCCTGAGGAAGCGAGTAGGAGATAACGATCTGATCCTATTGAGTCATGCTTTGTATCATCAATCATACTCTCATATTTTGAAGTTAATAAATATATGATTAAGAACTAATAATCTACTTGAGTGTGTAGCAAGTTTAAATTGAAAGGATCATAAAACATTCAAGATGGATTAAGGAAAAGAGCTTGAAGACAAAGATAAAAAATACAAGACTTAGATCAACAAAGGGTATACACTTGGTTCTTGTACTTGAATATTTGTCTACACATTATATGATTTTAATGGCTCAAATTTTTCATACAATTGGATTTTTTCAAAGCTAAACTGTCAAAACCGTTTATTTCCAATTAGATTATAAAATTTATTTTACACAAGCTTTTAAATTGATTTATGAATTTCTAGAGTCTCTATATTACATATTAAATCAATTTATAAAGTCTCTTTTTGGAAATAATTGAAAAAGACTTGAAATAAAATTGAAAAACTAGTCTCGGGTAGAATCGGTAGACCGGCAGTGAGAATCGGTCTACTGATTCTTCTGTTTTCTGCTTTCTAATTTTTAATGACTTTTTAAATCCGACCGTTATAACCGCACTTCCAATGGCTAGTATCTTTTAGTCGACTGAAAGTTACTTTTTGGTCTGCCGAAAATGACAGATTATTTGTCAAACGGTCTAAAACGGCTAGTTTTCATTCTAGTCTTTAAATAGAAGTCTTTTTAACACTTGAAACAACTTTTGAACACTCTTACATTATTTTATATATACTTTCAAGTTGTTCAAATCATCTTTTGTAAATCAAACTTTCAAATTGACTTCTTCACAAAAGTCAACTGAGCCAAACTAGATCATATCTTATGTTATCATTTATTCTCTATAGGCTTACCTTATATCAATCCTTTTCATTAGAGAGATTCTAGATGAGTGTATCAATAAAAAAAAACCAAATTATATTTGTGAGGTGAGGTTGACACCGAATTCATAAACAATCCAGTTTAGGTGAAATTGGCACCGGAGTCCAAACAATCCGTGTTAGGTGTGATAGAGTCGGATTCAAAGTTATTATAAAGGCGTGAGTGTGCCTAAGAAGAAAGTACTCTTTGTGTAAAAGGGACGGTCAAACCCATTTTCTTGATCCGATAGTGGATAGCTCGAAGCAGGTTGCTAAGAGCCAGGGACATAGGCAAACCGTCGTGTTTGTCGAATCTCGTAAAAATAGTGTTTGCATTTCTCTATCCCTATCTCTTTTGTTTACTTATCTTGTGTGTGTAGTTTATCTATTTTTACTTGCTACATTTACGTGATTATTTAGAAAAGTTTGCAAAAGTTTTTAAAACCCAATTCACCCCCCTCTTGGGTTGGCTAACCTTGGACTTACAGATCCTACTGCTACCCGAGTTTTATGGCGTTCGAGGACGGCCAATAAAACTATAAAAGACGTACCAATAAAAAGAAATTATACGAGAAATTAAAGAAAAAATGTCTTTTATTGATAAGTTCAAATGACGAATAACAAGATTTTCCCCCTAGACCATTGAAGCTATATGAAGATACACATGAAGATTTTTATTGATAATAATGACGAAGCTATTCTGCATTCCAAGCATGCTCGATCTTTTGCCCTCCAGTGCAAGCTAACTTGTATGTCCTAGGTCGAATGATGGCATCAATAACGTATGGTCCTTCTCTAGAAGATCCAAATACACCAGCGCCATGCTCTTTAGTATTAGAGAGAACTTGTCGAAGAACAATATCACTAATGTCAAATTGTCGATTCTTGACTTTAGAATTATAATAGCATGTCGTTTGCTGTTGATATGATACAACTCGTAGTTGAGACTTCTCTCGCCTTTCTTCTAAAAGATTGAGCTCAATCCTCATTAATACATTATTCTGATCTGGTTCATAAATAGATCGTCGTAAGGAATTTGCACCAATTTCTACTTGGACTATTGCTTCATATCCATAAGCCAGAGCGAATGGACCTCTCCAATGGTTGTTTGCTGAGTGGTGCAATAAGCCCATAATACTTCAGGAAGCATCTCTGGCCAAGATCCCTCATGTTCCTCCAGCTTTGTCTTCAAATTTTGTTTCAATACCTTGTTTATAGCTTCGACTTAACCGTTAGCTTGTGGATGAATAACAGCCGAGATGCTTTTCTTGATGCCCAAGTTATTGCAAAAGTTACGAAACTCATTGCAGTCGAATTGTTTCTCATTATCAGAAACTATCGTGTGCGGAGTACCATATCGACAGATTATAGACTTGTAAATAAAATCTATCATCTTCTTTGTAGAGATTGTACTTAAGGCTTCAGCTTCTATCTACTTGATAAAATAATCAACTGCGACTACGGCATATTTCAATCTACCTTGTGCCAACGGGAGCATTCTAATAATATCAATTCCCCATACTGCGAATGGCCATGGACTAGTCATCGAAGTAAGAGGAACAGGAGGCGATCTTGGAATAGTTGCAAATCTCTGACATTTGTCGCATTTCTTGGCAAATTCTATAGCATCCTTCTTTATAGTAGGCCAAAAATACCCTTGTCTGAGAGCTTTGTTCGCAAGTGCCTGCTCCCAAAAATGATTTTCATATATCTCTTCATGAATATCCCTCATAATGTAGGGTGCTCTTTCTTCATCAACACATAATAATAATGGCGAGCTAAAACTTCTTCGATAGAGCTTCTCGTTATAGATGATGTAGCGAGCTGCTTTTATTCGAAGTCACTTCACATCGTCTTTATTCTCAGGAAGGTCGCCATCTAGTAGATACTTTATTATAGGATCCATCCACGAAGGCTTCTGGTCAACTGACATTGTTACTTGAAACTTTACTTCGATACTTGGTTTCGCGAGGAACTCGACTGGTACAACCTTTAGCAATTCTACATCTTTCGTCGAGGCGAGTTTGGCTAAAGCATCTGCCTGCGTATTTTTAGTGCGAGGAAGTAGCTGAATACTATAAGCAGTAAACGTTGAAAGAATTTTCTGCACCTCTTATAGATAGGCTAACATTTTTTCTCCTCTGGCCTGGTAGTCTCCGATCACTTGATAAACTACTAACTAGGAATCACTATATGTCTTGATTATTTCAATCTTTGTTTCTTGTATAAGCATGAATCTGGCTATCAATGCCCCGTATTTTGTTCATTATTCGATGCTGAAAATCCGAAGCGAAGTGCACAATAGATATTATACCCTTCTGGACTAATTAACATCAAACCCGCACCAGCTCCATTCTCGTTTGATGATCGATGTAGAGTTTCCATAGTTTGGTTAAATCTATGGTAGGTTTCTTAATTATTTAAGTGGGAAGATCAACGTCATAAGTGAACTCTGCAATGAAATCCACAAGAGCTTGACCTTTGATCGCAGTGCGAGGTCGAAAATTGATGTCAAATTAGCTTAGATCAACTGCCCACTTAAGTAATCGCCTCGACGATTAGGCTTTTGCGAAACATGTTTTAATAGGAAATTTGTAAAAACTTCGATAGAATATGTGTGGAAGTATAGTCAAAACTTCCTAAACGCAATGATAAGTGCAAGTGCTAACTTTTCCATCTCCGGATATCGCATTTCGGCATCGAGTAATCTTTTGCTTACATAATATACAGGTTGCTGTATATTTTTTTCTTCTCGAATTAATGTAGCGCTTGTCGCATACTTGGAAACGGTAAGGTATAAGTACAACTTTTTTCCCGACTTTGGCTTCGACAATAGTGGAGGAGAACCCAAATGTTTCTTCAAATCTTGGAATACCCGCTCGCACTTCTCGGTTCACTCAAACTTCTTTGATCCCCTTAGCACCTCGAAGAATGGTTGGCATTTGTCGGTTGATCTTGAGATAAATCGGCTCAGTGCGGCCACTCTTCCTGCTAAGCTTTGCACATCTTTAGGTTTACGAGGTGACTGTCTGTCAATCAATGCTTAGATCTTTTGAGGATTAGCTTTGATATCTCGCTGATTGACTATGAATCCCAGAAAGTTCCCAGATCCAACTCTGAATGCACACTTTTGAGGATTCAGTTTCATCTGATACTTTTGAAGAATTTTGAACATCTCGTCAAGGTATTTGACATGATCTTCAGCTCTCTTCGACTTTACTAATATATCATCAACATATACCTCCAATGTCTTGCCGATTTGTTTTGCAAACATTATACTGATAAGAAGTTGATAAGTTGCTCCTGCGTTGATGAGTCCGAAGGGTATCTTTTTGTAGCAATACAATCCTCGATCAGTGATGAACGAGGCATGCTCCTCATTTAGCTCATACATGGGAATTTGGTTTTATCCAGAATATACATCCATAAAACTTAGCAATTCATACCCAGACATTATATCTATGAGCTAGTCGATCCTTGGAAGTGGGAAGATGTCCTTCAGGCATGCTTTATTGAGATCTGTAAAGTCAATACATGTTCTCCACTTTCCATTGGGTTTCTTTACCAAAATTGGATTTGCAAGCCAGTCTGGGTAAAAAGATTCCTTGATGAATCCGATCTCGAGCAGCTTCTCGACCTTCTCCTTTAATGTGATGTACCATTCTGGATCCGTCGCCCTTCTTTTCTGCCATACGGGCTTTTTCGTTCTATCAATATTGAGGTAGTGGCACATAATATTCGGATCAATCCCCACCATATCCGAATGTTACCACGCGAAGACATCCAAATTTACCTTTAGGAATGCGACTAATTCAGCTTGCATGGGTTCTTGAAGCTTTTCTCCGATTTTTAACACCTTTACAGACTCATCAATTGTCAAATCTTCTAAGTCCTCTATTGGCCCAGTTTTGACCTCTCCATCGATCTCTCGTGTGTCGAGGTCTTCGATTGACATTTCACCTGACATTTCATGTTGTTGGACCATCATTGTGCAAGGTGTTATCTCTCTCATTATGAGCTTCAAAGAATTGTTATAGCAGGACCGTGCATCATATTGATTACCTTGTACTTCGCCTACTCCATGCTGAGTTAGAAACTTCATGGTTAAATGATAGATTGAAGTGACAGCTCACAGTTCCCTTAGAGTCGGTCTTCCTAATACAACGTTGAATGCTAAAGAGCAATCCACCCCCAAAAATTGAGTCATTACTGTTAAAACTCTAGGATAGGTTCCAACATTCACTATCAGCTCAATCATGCCCCTTGGCATTATGCTATCGCCAGTAAGTCCATAAAGTGGAGTGATAATAGGTTTTAAATCATTATCACTCAATCCCATCTTTTTGAAGGCATCATAGTATAAGACGTTGACAGCACTCCCATTATCGATTAAGACTCGCCATAGTTGCGTGCTCCTATAGTTGATTTTTATAACGAGTGTATCATTATATAGGTAATGGACCTCTCTAGCATCCTGCTCTGTGAAGGTGATGTCCATGTTTGGTACTCACTGAAGCTTCTGTGGATGCTGTTCGAGGTGCATCATATTAGTTAATAGTTGCTGTCGTGCTTTTCGTACGTATCTGTCTTGCGCTCTCCTTGAATCTCCACTAACATACGGGCCTCCAAAGATAGTTCGTACTTCTCACTGAACTTCTAGAGGTCGCTGTTGGTATTCTTCTCTCATCCCACCATTTTTGCCTGGTTTACTACCACAGTCATCCTTCTCTGATTAACCTCTCGATCTCATCTTTTAGGGTATAGCAGTTGTTGGAGTGGTATCCAATATCATTATGATATCGGAAAAACTTGTTGGGATTGTGTTTTGCTCTATCCCGCTTAATTGGCTTCAGCTGACGATACTGTTCCTGCTGATTCGTGACCGTATAAATATGATCTATGGGTGCACTTAGCTCAATATAATTGTTGAATCGTAGGGGAGCCCTTGGAATCTCTTGCTTCTTCTACTTGGGCTACTTTTCAGCTGGTTGCTCGTTCTTCCTGTTTTTCGACTTCTTGCTATTGTTACTGTCGGTTGTTGTGGTCGCATCTTTGATCATGTCTTTTCCTCCCTCTTTCTTTGTCTTATGAAGATTTTTACGCGAAGATTCCACCTTTAGATGTCGACCAACTCTTCGACAGAAGTCTTCTTGAGTCCTACGTTCTCATTCTAGCAACTTTTTCCAGAGTTTTGTTTCTGGTCGCATTCCAGCTATCATTAGAGTCAAGACGCCCCCCTCGAGCGGGTCGTAGACTTTTTCCAACTCCGAAGTAAAATAGTTGAGATATGATCACAGAGTTTCCTCTGGATCTTGACGAATAGCAGACAAGCTGATTAATGGAATAGTAAAGTTCTTTGCAGCCTGGAACTGTCCTAAGAATGCAGTCTAAAGTTATTGTCAGGACGAGATCGAACTAGGCTGAAGTCCTCGGAACCACTCCTTCACTTCACCTGTGAGGGTTATAGCAAAACACCTATAATGTGCAAGGTCATCGGCCAGATAGAGTTCCATCAGATAATTGAAATGATCCATGTGGTCCTGTAGATCAGTTTTCCCATCAAAGGTGTTTATGGTGGGAAGTTTGAATCCAACAGGTAATACAGTAGCTCAAACTTCTTCATTAAATGACGACTGATGATATCCATTCGCGAGCTCATCATCCGATCCAGCAAGTGCATCTAATGCAATCCTTCAATTATGAACATCAACGTTAAAAAGAAAGGCATTATCTCTTACTGGCAGTAGGGCGGTTTTTGGTCACTATTTTCGTGACATAAGACAGGTTGATCAGGTAGGGTCTGGAGTGACCTTTGTGAAGATTCCACTGAGATAGTTCGACGCGATAGAGTCCGATTATTATAATGCGATGTGGATCGCTCATGACTACCTTTTTGATGTCGTTGTTCCAAGTTTTATCTCAAGTCTGCAGAGTTTTGCCCCGGTTCCCTGCTTATCCTCTCAAAGACACTTCTCGATTGACGATTCTATTCGTTGTTTTGATGGCTGCGGCTGGTGAGGGTTCTCCTAGAGGCTTATCCATGATCATGATCTGTGCTCGAATTTCCAAGACCAGACTCCTGTGGTAAGTCCGCAGCCTTTCCTTTTCCCTTAGAAGTGCAATCTGCATGGCGCTCCCGTTGGGTTCTGGTCTAGTCGCAATTTCCTATCTCTCGGATATGAATTCTTCTTTTGAGTCGTCGAGCAGGGCGATCTCTTGGACGCCCTTATTGTGGTAGAGTCATCATCTGTCCTTCAGCAAGTCACCTCAGTGAATCATTGATCTCGTTGATGATTTGCTGAAGGTTTGCTAGAGCATTCTCTATACGATCTTGTCTTTAAACAATGTTCTCCCCAGGTGCGGTCACGGCTAGTTGATCCTAAGCGGGATCGATCTGCGTAGCAACAGCATTTTGAGGTTGACTTTGGCTGACTCCAGCATTTCTGGTGGTATTTCTAGTATTTGCCATTGTTGAAGAAGCAAAATTAATGAACACTTTACTGGAATAGCCCTCCTTCTAGCGCCAATTGTTGATAGAAGTTTTTGTCAACAATGAATTTTGAGATTTATGAGATGTGGCTTATGTGTGAAAAGGGTTGATAAAGTAAAATAAATAAGGAGAGAAGAATTTTATAGTGGTTCAGCCCCAAAAAAGATGAAAAGAATTTTATAGTGGTTCAGCCCCAAAAAAGATGAGCCTACGTCCACTATTCTTCACTATTTTCTGGAGAATTACAAGAGCTTCTCTAAGTCTCAAAGTGAAAGCAAAGATAGAATTATAGAGAGAGTGTGTGTGTATAGTAGAGTGATTGTGAGATGATAAAATAATGAGACTGAGCCCCCTTTATATAGGTGAAGGTGAATTACAGAGAGAGAGTGTGTGTATAGTAGAGTTAATGTGAGATGATAAAATAATGAGATTGAGCCCCCTTTATAAAACAAGGTGCTAGATACAACGAAATAAGTTCTAGACCAATGAACACTCATTATTTGGTACCTTGAGATATTAAGTAAGTTTCGAGTAACAAACTCCTTGTTTTGAACTCTCTCCAAAGAGAATGACCGAAATTGACGAAAAATTGCCAATTGGGAAAACAAGGTGCTAGATACAATGAAATGAGTTCTAGACCAATGAATACTCTTTATTTGGTACCTTGAGATATTAGGTAAGTTTCTTCTCAATTGTGTAAACGGGAAAGTACATAATCAGAAAATACAATTTTGAATAATAACAAAATTGGGTAATAACCAACAAATAGATTGCTTGATCTCTACTTAGAAACTTGTTTCCCTTTCCTTGCAGATTACCCATTTGAAGAAGCTTGATCTAATTTTCTTTTTCTACTGGTCGCACATAATTCACTCGAGGAAGGTCACGCCTTGACCAAAAAAGTACACATACGACCTGATATATTTACCTCAGTTATTGACTTTCCTTCTTTAGCGTTGACTAAGATATAGATTTAAGATCGCACAACATTATAAAATGCATCAAAGTCAAAATGCTTATATCAAACTATATAAGTGGGAAAAAAAAAAACTACACATATTGGTGTGACACTGTGTGATTTAACTGAGTTTTTTTTTTTTTTTTTGGGGCACTCCTATTATCTGTCATCTATTTAATGGCGTTCCTATAAAAATTTTCCTGAAAATTGGTCCTATTGTCATTTCGACCTAAAACAACACTTAAATTCATGGAAAATGGACCTAATTAGTAGTGTTTTCTGCCAAAATAACTTTCGTAGAAGTATTTTGTAGAATGGCATTTTAAGAGTGTAATAATATTGTTTACGCCTAAATTAGTAATGGGGAGTTGTAACTTGAAAAGTCGTTATAAAGTTTTAAATTTTTTTTGTGATGATGGTCACTCCGTCACAAATTTTATGGTACTGTCAAAAAACTTATTTCGAAAAATGATGTTATCAAAAAGTCATTTTAGCCCAAATTACTCTTTGGTAGGTTCATTTCCCGATGTGAAAATTAGGTTTTATGGCATTTCAGAAGAAAAAATGATTAGAAAAATATGGTGACCTCTGTTTTTTTTCTTTGGAATCCGGTACAGTTCTTATTAGAAAAATGCTATTTTTTAAAAATATTTAGAAAAGTGAAATTTTTTAAAATAGTAACAAATAACTAATAACCAATTTTCGAGTACTGGTAACTAGTAACTAAAGGTATTTATAATTGGCAACCGGCAACCAGTTTTCAGAAACTATTAACTTTTTAAAAAGTGATATTTTTCTAATAAAAACTATATGAGAATTGTAAAAAAATTGACTTCCATATTTTTGTAATTATTTTCAGTTTTTATAGATAAAAGTGTTGGAAACCCTTTCCTGATTTGTCCATTCCTCAATGAGGAAGTTTGATTTTTTATGGTAATTTTTAAAAAAAATCGAAAAATCCCAAAATTTAAAATTATTTTAAAAAATCTGGGATTTAATTATAAAAGACTAATTTTTATTAATTGATGAGATACTTAAAGTAGCTAATTGAGTTACCTGAGGTAACTTGATCAGTTACTTCAAGTAACTAGATTGGTTACCCTAAGTAACTTAACTGGGTACCTTGAGTACCATTGAAAAGTACTAATTTTGAAAAAAAAAATAGTATTTTTCTAAATAGTTTTTAAAAGTGTTATTTTTTTAATACAACTTTTAAAAAGTGATATTTCTCTAAATTTATCTGAGGTTTTTCAAAAAAATCAGTCTATATTGAATTTTTTAATTTTTGATACTTTGGACCTGGAATTTTATAAGAAGACCTTTCTCAATTATGTTCATGTTTAGTTTTGTAGTGGACCTTGGACCCGAACGAGGTTTTTGGGTAAAGAGTACCAGCTTGAAGCATGGTAATTAGTAAAAGGGTTTTTTAGTCGATCGAATTTTCGATCGGCCGTTTTTCAAGCACTATTTAAAAATAGCCGAAATTTGAAAATTATTTAGAAAAGAACCGTTTTTCATATTTAGTACATCAAAAAATATTGATTTGTTTTTAAAAAAATGATTTACTTTATAAAAAGTAGATGAACTAAGAAACAGTCATTTATCAAAATACAATTATAAAACGGTTATTTATTAAATAGGTGTGAAAACGGCCATTTGTTAAATAAGTGTGAAGACGGCCATTTTTTACATTGATATTAAAAAAAGGCTATTTCTTATAAATAAATTAGGTGGATGACCAATTTTTTAAATTAGTTTAAGTAAAAGTATATGTTTTAAAAATTATAGCTAAATGTTCACTTTTTTTAAAATTCAGTTGTAGAATATGTTGTATTTGAGTATTTCTATTTTTTTCGTTAGGTGAGCTGGACATTTATGGGAGACGGTTTATCAAACAGATGAAGTTTGTTTTTTGGGGCTTGTGCAGTCGGAACTTCGTAAAGAACAGTTGCTTCAGTTGGTGGGCCTGAAAGGGAATTGGACGGAACTAGGACTTCTTTCACATATACCACTAATAAAGTATAAAATTTACCGTATAGCACTTTAATTACTAAATTTTCAAACATGCAACTCTTAATATTTGCAACTAGTTGGATTGTCTAATAGAACTAGTGACTTTGTACGAAAGAATTAGTTGAGTTGTTTTATGGGAGTAGTTAACTTGTTTTATAAAAACTGGTTCGGCTCCTTTGTGTGTCTAATCAGATTGACTTAGAAGACTTATTCTGTTGTTTTAAAGGACACGAGCATATTTCGAAGATCATAATAAAAAGTACTACTAAACTAAAGAATAAAGGCAGAACTTAAAACCAGAATATACAAAGGAGGAAATTTGATTTTTTGTGGTAATTTTTGAAAAAAATTGAAAAATCCCAGATTTTGAAATTGTTTGAAAAATCCCGGATTTTAATTAGAAAACTTTTTAAAAGTATTTAGAAATACTACTTTTTATTAATTGATAAGATATATGAAGTAATCAATTAAGTTACTGCAAATAACTAGATTGTTTACTCTAAGCAACCAAACTGGTTATCTCGAGTATTATTGAAAAATACTAATTTTGATGAAAAAATAGTGTTTTTCTAAATCTTTATTGAAAGTGTTATTTTTCTAAAAGTGTTTTGAAAAATGATATTTTTCTAAATCAATACGAGATTTTTCATAATAGTTGGCCATCCTCCCAGATTTTTCAATTTTTGGTACTTTGGACCTAGAATTTTGAAAGAAGCCCTATACAAAGTCTTACTGGCATATTTCCTCCAATGAATCTAGGATATCTTTTGGCCCAAATGACTTTTATAATAATGCTTTTCGGGGTGTGCTTTTATAAGCTGTCATAAAATTTATGATAAGTTGCCACAATTTTGTTATTGGAAGGTACAAATTTGGTCTTTTCTCTTGCCCATGTTCAAATCCTAAACTTGTATTGGTTAAGAAAACTAGGCTGAGTAGCAGTTTGGAAGGGGAAATTTTTACCTTTAGCATTTTTTTTTATATAGCAATTTTTATTGTAAAGTTCTAAATCAGCCCTTAATTTTCCCTTAATTGATTGAGGTTTGTTCACTTGTTGTTTGAGTTTTTTCAATTAATTGGTTGATATCTTGTCACTACTAGTTGAGTTTTGTTAACTGCTTGGTTCTTTTTTGTTGAATAACTGGTTGAGTTTAAAACCATAAGAAAGGTATTTTTGGTAAATTCTTAAAAATACTGCTATATAGGAGTGTTCAAAAAAATCGATGCACCGCGGAAACCGACCGCACCGAACCAAACCGCACCGAAACCGTCGGTTTTTTTTCATCTACGGTCGGTTACGGTTTAGAAAAATACCAAACCGATCGGTGCGGTGTGGTTTGCGATTTTTGATAAATGCGGTCGGTTTCAAACCAAACCGGCTGAAATATTTATAATATATATTTTTGCCATAATTTTTATGAGTAATATTTTAGATAATGGTAAATAATTATTTTTGGTTTGATTTTTAGACTTTCAATTAGGTTGTAAAAGATATGATATAATTCTTTTTTTCTTTGATTAAAAAAGTGTTTTTTTTATTAAAAAAAAATAAAGTCCAAAACTCAAACCGCGGAAACCGCCCAAACCGCACCGCAAAGCATAGGTGCGGTTTGGACGGTTTTGATCAACCATGACAAACCGCGCGGTCTGGTGATCCAGTCAAACCGCATGTTCGGTTTGGTCAATTTTTGGGGTTCAAACCGGCCAAATCGAACCGTGAACACCCCTACTGCTATATTTCAAGAGGTATTTATTTGGTTTTGCTATTTATAAAAGAACCCATTAGCTATTGTCTATTAGGCCCAGTTCCATATTTCAGCATATTTTGGTTTTTGTTTCCATTTAGGCCCTCTAATTCTAGGGCTGGGATTTGGGCTTGCCGAGAAGAAAATCGCCATGGCTAACTTAGTAGGGTGAGCCTGAAATTCTCTGCTAACAGTACGAGCTAAAACGTTCGGGGCTTATAGAAATGTGACCAAATTTTAGGACCAATTTCAGTAAATGTCCCTTTGTCAACTGTTATAGCAAAATATCCGGTATATATGTTTATATACTAAGTATAAAATTTTATATACCCAGTATAAAAAATTATATACCTAGTACATTTCAGTACAGTAACTAAAATTAGTAGATACGTTTATCCACCAAGTGTAAAAATATATATATATATATGGACATTTAGCTATAAAATTTTAAAAGTGGACATCTACTTAATCAAATTTAAAATACTGGTCATCCACCTAAATTTCTCAAAACGTTCAACCACTCTCTGCATAATAGGACAAGCCCGTGGAAATTAAAAGGGCTTTTGGGCCAAATGGCCGGATTTTGGACATTTTTCAAACACTGTTAAAAAATGACTGAATTTTGAAAGTTATTTAAAAAATAACTGTTTTTCAATATTAAAATATATTGATTTATTTTTTGAAAATTGATTTATTTTTTAAAAAATTGATTTACTTTATAAAAAATAGATCAACTAAAAAATGGTCACTTATCAAAATAAAATTATGAAGCAGTCATTTATTAAATAGGTTTAAAAAACAACCATTTTTAAAAATGATCTTAAAAAAAGGCCATATATTATAAATACTCGAGCTAAAATCTATTAATAATGGGGAAATTAGACATTATACGGTAATTTTGAAAAAATTTTGAAAAATACGGTGGTTTAAGTTTTTTAATATGAAATATAGTTTTTATTAGATAAATACCATTTTTTAAAAACTATTTAGAAAAATACCATTTTTTTAAAATAGTAACTAATTTCTGATAACCAGTTTCTAGAAATTGGTAACTCGTAACCAAAGATATTTACAACTGGTATATAACTGGTAGCTAGTAACCAGTAACAAGTTTTCAAAAATCGGTAACCAGTGATTATTTTTAAAAATAGTATTTTTCTAAATATTTTTTAAAAAATAATATTTTTCTAATAAAAATCATATAAAAATTTAAAAAAAGCCTGAGTTCCGTATTTTTGTAATTCTTTTAGTTTTTTATATGTAAAAGTGATAGAAACCCATTAATAATCGCACAGTCCCACTCGCATACAAACCAGTAGGCACACAATCATATATACATATCAATATTTTTGCAACACTTCTTTTTTGTTAGTTTATTTATTTTTTGATAAATTAATTTGCAAAACTTTAACCAGGGACCAGCTTTCTCTTATATGGAAATACATACACACTCACAATGCTAAAGGATACACCGCCTTTTTTTTAATTAAAAGAAAAAAAAAAAGGAAGGGGCAAAATTATTAATGATGTTCATGAGTGTCCAATTTGAAAAGAAGGAATCCCTTTTAAATCATCATGTATTGGAAAAATGCAATAGGTCTGCCGTCTGCGTGTCGGGAGGGGTCATGCTTGACATGGCAGCATGTTGTATGGCACTTCATACAACAGACATGAAAGTTTGTGGGGGTGGGCCCCAGCAATATGCAAACAAAAGGAAACACAAACATCTTTTGTTTTGATCTTTCGTTTGCTTTTGTGTGAGATTCAGAATCCCATGCACACCTGATGTTTCTCAAGGAAACTTCCAAATTGGTCTAAACAACTTCACAAGGATGAACAGAAACAATGTCCCAACAAAGAAGACTCTATACTTTGACCAATTGATACCCTAATGGCCAGGTTAAAGAATATTGGATTGTGGATATATTATTACTTTCTATGAGGCACTAATTTTTTTTTTTTTTTTGGTGTGGTTCAATTGAATATGTCTTTGTCTGTTTACACTAGTAGTACCATAGAAACGAATTCTGTGAGATGAAGACTAAATTCTTTAACATAGTGATGTACTTGAACAAAAAAATACTTTTGGAACTGAGTTCACCTAAGTTTTTGGTTTAAGAATGTGGCGCAACTGAGCCTTATGGCTTTCAATTGTTGCTTCTGAAAGCTTGGCCTTCGAGACATTCTTTTGGATTGCCCTTGGCCATTCAATGCGTCCTTTCATCCCTCTTGTTATGTGTGGATTCGCCAAACTCGCCGAGATCCACTGTGCTCGGCGTCCCAGCTTATGTTCACTGGAATGTCTAACCGGTGAAGATGTTTCAAAATTAGACATTGTCCCATCTAGAAGCCTTCTGTGACCCTCGCTAGAAACTATCTTATAGATTCGATCACAGTCGTCTGATCTTCGAATCCTCGGATGGGAAGACGAATTCTGTTTTGTCTTTTTAGTTGGTACCGAAACCTGACTAGTTTCTGCACTCGGAGAACATAATTGGCCTGCTTCTTCATCACAATCAGGTCTGTTACACAAAACATTCTTGTTGCTATGATTGACCCTCATAAGGGAGGAATTAGACCTTTCTGGTGAAGGACAGGAACTCTGATCCTCCGCGTGACTCGCGGCATCACAGGCTGCGGCATCCTCGTCTATAACGCTGTTGTAATCGCTAAGGTAATTCGAATACATGAGAACAAGGTGCTTCTCAAGGCCATTAATCTCATCACTCGCCATTTTAGAATCATGGCTGCCGCGACTAGGACTATTGCAGGGTCCAATCTCCCTCTCGCTACCTTCACATTCTCGCAGCTCCTTCATAATGGAGAATATGTCATTCGATTGTGGCGGAACATACGTGAATTCCTCCATGATATCTCGAATGTTCAACGATTTCACCGCTTCTTTCAGGATCGTTTCGGCTTCTCTTAACTCCCTCCCATTCAGGGAACCACTGGCTGACCTCAAGAAAGCTTCTAGCTCTGTTATTAGCGTGTTCATCTTCGAATACTTATCCTCAAGAGCCAGTTTTGCATCAACCAGCTTCATCTGAACCCTCTCCTCTCGCCAAACCTCCGCCAATTGCAACATCTTCCTCTCTTCCTCCAATTCTTCGCGAACTTTAACGTATTCCATCTTCAATCTCTCAACTTCAGCCTTATCTTCCCCGATTCGTTGAGCGAGTTTTTCGCAAACTTCTTCCACCAGTTCTCGTTTTTTCCTCTCTTCCTCGTAATCCCGTATCAACTGCTCGGCACACAACTTGACATCGGCTAAGTGATCAACCAACTTGGTGTTGAGAATTTCCATCTTCCGGCGGCTTTTCCTCTCCTTGATTATCTCCCCCGTTAAGTCCTCAATGGCCGCGCAATTTCTGCGCTGTTCTATTCTTCGCCAAGGAATCATTCTTTCCTCTTGAAGCTTATTCAAGAGTTGTTTAACTCTCTTCCTCAGGGACAGCTTCTTGGATTCGAGCTCACGAACGCGAGACCTAGATTGCGCTAGTTCTGCTTGCAGCGCCGAAATCATCGACGGTCTAGTACTTTGTTTCCTGGTGAGAAGCTTCTGGTGACTGAAAATGTAGTAGACATCATCCGATGTCTTCGAGCAACCGCGGTCGCCACCCTTTGTTGTTGTCTTCGCCACGCAATTGGGATGTGGCAATGAAGATTCAAGCTATAAAATTTACGAAAACAGAAAAAACAAAAATTATAAATTATAAAAAAATTATAAGATCAAGGTTAAGGTGGTGAAACTTAATTTTAAACGATTACAGGGTTTAGATTCTCAATTTTGCTCTTACATAATTTGGAAATCAAAATATTTGTTCTTACTATTACAAAAATTTGAGAACAGGACACGTAATTCATAAGCTAGAGAATTCTCTCTATAATTCTAGACACATAATTAAATTATCGAATTATTAGAAACCAAAACGAGAGATGATTTCTGGCAAAACGACTTGAGGTTTATATTACACACCTGAGGGCCAAAACGATCACGAGTTGGTCCACGAAACAGAGGATCGGCGGCGCCACCGCCAAAAGAAATTTCCTTGAACCGGAGCTGCCAGAGACCGGCGGCGAGCTTTCTGGCGGAGAGCCTGACGGCACCGGAGGCCTCGGGGGCGGGAGAAGAACCGCCGCGAACGGCGGCGGAGGGGTCCCAGCGGAGGAGCGGAGTGGAGGGAGCCGGCCTGGTTCTGCGGCGGCGTGAATTGGCGTAATTGCGGCGGTGAGAAGGCGCCCTGGAACAGGGCCACCCTGAGTGGCTCATTTGGGGAGGCGAGTCGAGTCAGCCATTTTTAGAGGAGAATAGCACAGGAGAAAACAGGACTAAAACTCAGAAGGTGCCTAACTGAACTTAGCATTATATTGCCTATGTATCGTATTATCCAGGTGGATTTTTCTTTTTTACCTATTTTCTTTTTTGCTTTTCCCAAGGCAGCTGGTATGTGTTGGTTTGTTTGATTAATTAATTAAGAAGTTATGTATTATGAAAAAACAAAACTATTGTTCATACGAAACACCACGCACTAATTGAAAAAAAAAAATCAGAAATACTAAACATATATTTTTTTTCACTCTCTTTTATGCTCTCTAATTTCACAATCTGACATGTGGATTCTATTATCTAGTTTAATATTTTAATAATATGATAAACTATAGTAAAATTCACGTGTCAAACAATAAAAATAAGAATATAAAAAAAATATAAAAATAAGTGGGGCTAGTATTCCTCAACAAAAATAAGTACCAGTTTTACACACTAAATTATATGTGGGATTGCACAATTCTGTTAATTGTGATATTAAGTATTAATAGTGTCCCATAACATTGTTCAATTGTGTATGGATCTAGAGATTAGTGCGTGCGTTTAGTGCCCAAATATTGCTCATGTATTATGCAATTCAACCTTGATTTTGTTTTTCTGTTTGGTCTAATAATTGTTGGAAAAAATGTACAATATATGTGTAAAATGGTTGGTAATACGATGACTTGTATCGTGTGTTTCCTCGGATCAAGGGTGTATTTTCAGTAATGACAAATTTATATCACCGTATCTTGTAATGATAACAAAATTATCTCTTTTAACAGGTTTGCATAATTGCATATGGATTAGATTTTTTAAGAAGTATTTCCATAAACATATCAAGAGAAATAAATTAGTTAATTATTCTTTATGAAATATTATTTGTTGATCAATTTGAGAAAAATTACCCTCTAAGAAATAGGTTACTATTCAGTATTCACAAATCTATTGATCAGGATAATATAGATCAATCAGACAATAAACACAAAATATAGAAGCAAAAAATATGTTAAAAGTTACATCATGTAATGGTTCATATTTTTCCTTAAAATTATGGTAAACAAAAGTCACGCCATGACCAATTACTATCCCTCCATTAAGGGAATGATGGAACTTACCTGGCAAAGACAGTGTTATAATTAAATTAATAAATTAACATTTTTTTTAATAGTTTTTGCCTGTTCCAGAATATACGTACTCCACTAATTATTACCAAAAAATACATACAATTTTCTAATAAAGTAAAGTAATTTAAAATGCCTACAGTGATTAAGTTGATTTTACTGTTTTCGTCTTCATTCTCTACTTTTTGGTCCTTGGTAACAGTATAGTGACATGAACCTATTTGGAATTAATCCAAAAACCTTACAATAAAAAAGAATGGTCCAAAAACAGGAGGTGGGTGTGGTCTTTACACTTTATATCTTGTTTCATCTGGTACGTACGTTAGTGGACGTGGTCCTTACAATCTGAACTAAATTATATAGCACGAAATGACAAATATTACTATTTGGACATGCGTAAGTTTTTTTTTAATGCATGATCTCTACCAGGATCTAAGTGCACAGAATACACTAATGCACGTTTTTGTTAATATATGTATTCCATTAAAAGTATGCGCGCGACATTTCAATAATGAGACCGTTAGGGATAATATATGTTTGGATAAGTACAGTGTAGTAGTATGCCACATACATACCTGCTCCGAATTTATGAAACGTGCACTCCCTGAAGTTTGATGATACTGACTTTCCTGCATATAATACATATCGTTACAGCCCATTCTATATAATTAAGAATCGAAAGCAATGATCCATGATATTCAATATTTGTTGAAATATCAAATTTTTATTTAAGATTAGTGTAATTAGTGGGACCTAGTCTCAACGTGTACTGTAAAAGCATGTATTTATATAACATGGCAAGATTAATATAGGGCTGGAGTAGTTAGTCATATATATATAGCCCTTTAATATAATTGGTACACCTACGGCAATCACGTGCATAAATTTCAATGAATAAACTGTCGGGGAAGTAATCAGTATTTCAAAATAATTTTCCACAATTAATTGAAATTCAAACGCTGATGACTTTTTTTTTTGATGATTTTTTTTTTTTTTGTTTTGATGAAACAAACGCTGATGACTTAAGGCCTGTTTGGGATAGTTTTTACTTCTTGAAGTAAAAGTATAAAAAGATCTTCCTAAAAAAGATGGTAGGTCCATGCTTCTTTAAAAAGATCTTTTGGATAAAAAAAGATCTTCTAAAAATTCATCCAAACACTCCTAAAAGATCTTTTGAGCCCTAAAAGATCTTTAAAAGCTGCGCCAAACGGCCATTAGTATATATTCACAAGGATTATTAATGATAAGTACCAAGTTACATATTTATATGTATTATTGGGCGCTCTAAATCTACCTATCATATGGCTCGGACTTTTCTTCGGTTCAGAGATGTACACATGATTCGAGTAGTCAGTAGTTGATGTACTCTATTACAAAAAAAATCTTACTTTTAGTAACTAAAAAATTTTGATTAAAATGAAAAGTTCGTGACCAAAAAAAAAAAAAAATCATCATCTATATGTCGCGACTAAAATATCTGTAATTAAAAATTTTAGTTACATAAATGATAATTTGTTATGATTATAAGTTCAAGAGAGCTATCAAGTGGTAGTCATTTAAAACAAAAATAGACTTAAGAGGATTATTGTTCAAATTGCAAATCGGTCATCTCAAGAAGTTTTTCGTATCAGTGAAGAAAACAATTAACTAAGGATGCGTTTAGTACAAGATTCGAATCCTATTCTTCAAATCTAGAAACAGTTTTTTTATAGAATGTTGGAAGGGTAAATGTTTTATCCTTCCAATATTTTACATGAAACATGTTTCTGAATTTGAAGAATAGAATTCGAATTCTATACCAAACGTACCCGAAATTGAACTAAGGGCGAGAATTGTTGGCTATTAAATCATAACATAAGCAATGTAAAAGTCTTTTATATTGTGTATTACTGAATTCCGATGTTATATATGAAATATGTATCTATTAGTTAATAATCTCCTCTTACATTTCTTCTAATATTCTCATACAATATGTACTTACATTTCTTTTAATGTTCTCATATAATATGTATCCTTACACATTCAAGCCAACACACGATAGAAGGGGTATTTAAAACTATATATATAAATATATATATATATATATATATATATATATATATGGGCACCAATCCAGTAGGTATTTTTTTTTAACCTATACATAAATATCATTTTGGCCAATGAAATTCTTTTTTACACATTTTTTTATATTAAAAAGTAAGAGAGAGAAATAACATTAATGATGCACGTCTTTTCATGCACTTCATTATAACCGTTGGATCACCATTAGATGATGATCTAACGGCTATACAAAAAATATCTACACATAGGTAAAAAAAAAATACCTACTGGATTATCAACCTATATATATATATATATATATATATATATATATATATATATATATAGAGGACTTCTCAATGGTTACAATTTTTTTGTGACCATGAATGGATACTAAAAAAAGTAGTGATAGCATTAAATTTTTTTGATGGTAATAAATAGCATTAAATTTTTTTGGCCAACCACCAAGCTAATCACCACCGTAGGATATTAGATCTGACGGTTTAAACCATTGTAACCATCCATGGGTAAATATTGTTGTAACCATTTAGTTTTGGTTTAAATGGTTACAACAATATTTACCCATGGATGGTTACAATGGTTTAAGCCGTTAGATCTATATCCTACAGTGGTGATTAGTTTGGTGGTTGGCCAAAAATATTTAATGCTGGCCAAAAAAATTTAATACTATCACTACTTTTTTAAGTACCCATCCATGGTCACAAAAAAATTGTAACTATTGAGAAGTCTTCTATATATATATATATGCTTCCCAATCTAATAGGTATTTTTTCAACCTATATATAGATATTTTTTTTAGCCGTTGAATCATTGATCTAACAACTATCATAATTTAAGTAGTTAAAAAAATAATAAAAAAATAAATACCTATTATTTAATTATTTTTCCTTTCCACTTTTTACCATGAAAAGACGTACGTAATGAATTTTTATTGAGCAAAACAATACTTATAGATAAGTGTAAAAAAAAAAAAAAAAACCTATTGGATTGGTGCCCTATATATATACAAATGTTTTATAGTTGATCGATTGAAATCAAAATTAGTTCACGTTCATTTCACGCTAATTAAGCACGCTAATTAAGTTTTCGTGATGGATACATAGTTTCAAACAAATGATGAGTGCGGAGTATCATATGATGATGTTAAGATAATCAATTTGTTATCATAAAATTAATCAATGATCATGAACATCTTTTCTTCTTAATTTGTTGATTAGTTATTTAATTAATATAGATGAATAATTATGACTTAATTAGATGTTGTGTCTTTTATTTCTTGTAGTTATAGAAATATATTATAGTATTCATGATCAAAATAATATGGTAGATGAGGAACCTTCCCCTGATGTCCAATCAATATTTATTTACAGTTGAAAATTAATCTCGTTTGGAAGTTTAATTATGAGATGCCATTTTTTCACAACTGAACAACTTTGTGGAATCTGAATACATTATATAAATCTTCTGCACAGCTACTACATATATATAGGTACAATTTTTAAATATATCATATTTTTAATAGATGCATATAAACTTTAATAAAATAAATAAAAAAAAGATGCATCTAAATTATATAGAGAAACGCACACAATATCTAATTATATATGGGTCTTTGCCTGTTATTAGAAGATAGGGATGACAATTGTATCTGTGAACCCATTTAACCGCGAGTACCCGACCTTAATGAGATAGGTAATATCCCATTATTCGAGTAAATAGGATGAGCACACGTATTAATGAAAAATCCAATCTGGGTATTTAGAGCGGGTACCAATATAGGGTACTTGCCCTGCGTACCTGACCCATACGCCTCAATTATTAATATATTTTTTTAGGCATATGTATATTCTATGTAAAATACACATAAATAAGTATGTATATAAGAATTAGGTTATATTAGTGAAGTATTACTAATTTTAGCATATGATATTGTCATTAGATTTTTTTTCCTCATTAAATTCATCTTTCCTTTTATTTTTTTAAATTCTTCAAATAATATATATATTTTAATTTTTTACTAGATATGGGTATCTGCCTACACCTACCTACCTGTACGGGGAATATCCGAACCTGCCCTGCCTCTTTAAACGAAGAAACTGGGGTGGGACAGCTATACCCACCCTGTTGTCATCCTTACTAGAAGGTATCATCCCAATTTCTATACTCAAATTTTTATTACTGTCTTTCCCTTTTTTCCCTTACTCTTTTCTAATAGGAAGAAGAGGTCGGCCCGGTTAAATACAAACTAAATATTAGAACCAATTAACAATCTACGGCTTATGATCAGCTTTAACAAGTAAATTAATTATATACGTATACATCTTTCTAAGCTAAGAGAGCATGTTATTGGGAAAAAAAAGGGGGGGGGGGGGGGGGTTGCACATTTGGGTGGTGAGGGCCATATATATATGACTAGCTAGCCGAAGTCTGGGCTAAATATAAATATATATATATATATTATGAGGAGATTTTTAATTGTACATAATGTTCAAGGGACTTAAAAATAATGAGCAAACAGATATAATTAATAGTATATATATATATATATGTGGTATTCTGATCGAGTGGTGCATGGCTAGCTCGTCAAGGGCTTATATGTTATATATTAGTACATACAGCACGGGATAATGGGTTATGTATATATGCATGAACTAGCTAGGGAATATTCATATATAATCCTATATTACTATTGGGAAAGTCTAGTACTTTTTTCTTTTAGTTCTTTCAGTAAATGTATATATTTTAGTTAATTATTTTTTATCAATAGTAGATAATTTTTCTTTAAGTTGATTAGAATAATTGCATGCGTTAATCATGAAACAAGAGTTTTTCTAATCATAATTTTCAAACTTCAAAATATGTATCATTCAAGTCTAGTTGTCTATAAATTTTTACTTTTTTTGTCCAAGTCATTAAACTAACGCTTTATAGATAATAGTGTTCTTCCTTTTTTTTCCCCCCTATCAATCGTTGCATTGTTCATTTGCTCTCATTTAAAAGATTTAGAACAATTAATTAGCTTTTGAGGTTGCACAACTATTTTACTGTTGATATCCATGAACTAAGAACGACATCATTTTCATTGATTCTTTTTTTTTTTTCAAAAAACAATTATTATTTCACAAAAGAACGTAAAATAAATGTGCACGATTGACAAAATAATTTAGTTTACATGATTTTATATACCTAAATTCGTATGTGTATATAATATATTACGATTGTTTTGAATATATACCAATCAAATATAACGGATTTCATTAAAAACTTGACTGGTGGTGATTAGTTTAAGGATTATCTTGATTCGGAATATAAATTTAAAAATGCAATTGCGAATGTCCTTTGAAGTT
The DNA here is from genome assembly GCA_002914845.1 of Trema orientale. Classification (NCBI taxonomy): domain Eukaryota; kingdom Viridiplantae; phylum Streptophyta; class Magnoliopsida; order Rosales; family Cannabaceae; genus Trema; species Trema orientale. The sequence goes on from JXTC01000169.1 coordinate 345,820, forward strand.
TATAGTACTCTTATCTAGAGACAAAAATGATGAGAGAAGGATTATAGTCGTAGTACTTGAGGTGTATTATTGGTGATGTTAACCATTCCAAACACTAATTTTGAACATCATGCAAAGTTGGATGATCTATTTAGTATAGCTAGCTTCTCAAGTTATTAATCCTTGTCCACAAATAATGTCGGCCTTTGGCACACCGAATTGGATCTTTCTTTTTCTCCCGTTCACATTTTGTTGGTTTAAAACTCGTTTTCTATGGGCTATAATAAGATCAAAGAATTAAATGATCTAGTTCTGTGGGCTTTGGTAAGAATAAAATTGTTATGAGAGAAGATATATGTCTATGTGACTATGTCTGTAAAATAATTATGTAAAATTAAGAATAAATCTAGGGAGCCAGAGGTCTTTAGCTAACGTAATTCTTGATATTTTTTGTTATTTATTTATTTATTTTTTTTGAAAATCAACTTCAAGAAGCAAAAAACAAAGGAAGCATCTAACCTGTAAAAACTGAATTTTTTAAAGGGTATTTGAGTAAATTTACGACCAATGATACTTTCATAAATACTCATTTTCGGATTAAAATAATAAAAATATCTGAATTTTATATTGGGTGCTACAGTTACCTCTTTTTGCATAAAAGGGCCTCAGTTTTCTCATCTTTTCACAAAGGAGGGCTCAAGAGAGAGAGAGAAGTGTCAGTTTCTAGTCAGCTCCGCCGCCGCCCTCCTCGCCCACGCGCTGGTCTGCGCGAGAGAGCTGCCGCCGACAAACCGAACGCCGCTGGTCATGTCGTGTTTGGCTACCGGATGCCGTTGCAGCAACCTGCCGAAGATCGCGCCTGAGTCTCAGTTTTCCTGGCCACCGGCGCGCCGTCTGACGTCGAGTGTCGTCACTGCCGGCATGTGCCGTCTCGTCTCACCATCGTCGATCACCTCCAAGTGGTTGTACAGCCTCATTCGCCTCCGGTAAGTTTTTCACCATTTTTACCGTTTTTACCAATTTTGTAAAAAATGATATTTATGTAATTATTTTAGTTAAGTAATTTATTTACCCGAGTTAAATATATGAGGTGAAAGAGGGTTAAAAATTATGACTAATTACGGTTGGTAGAAGTAAAAACGGTATCCATAAGTACAGTAATTGTTAATTAGAAAAAAGAGGACATTTTTCTACATATTTACAAAAGTGGCATTATTGTAATTTTTGGATTTTTGAGCTTAATTAATGCTCCGGACCTCGAAATTGAGTTCTGACTTTGAATTTGGACTCAATGAGGTCGAGAGATGAATTTTGATATAAAATACCACTATGTTTCGAAGTGAAATGAAAATTAGAATTTCGTGGTTCAAAATTGCACTGTTTTGCGTGCCACGGGCCGGTCCTGCACCGGGACCCGTTTTTGACAAGGTATATATTTAACCTCATATTTTTGGGTGCTGTGAATTCAGTGGTAACCTCTGTTTCTCCATTTGAGTCTCTGGTAGAAAAGTCACTTTTTCAAGTGGAGTTACCAGGAACCGAGAGTTGCTATCCGAATACCCATATGACCAACGGGGGATTCTTCGAGCATCATTAGCCTGATATTACTACCATATCGAGATAGGGGTTTAATTACCTGATTTTATATCTGTTTTGATTTATAATTACATTAAAATTTATTTATGAAAAATCGTAATTTTATGATGGATTGGCAAATTATTGAAAATTGATGGATTGTATTAGGATTGGACTGTGTGGATTTTTTATACATATTTTACATTGTGATTATGGAGTAAACAACGATGTACTGTCCATATATAGTAAATCCCAGAATAATGCCAAGTTGGATTTTTAAATCATAATTTGATCAATGGATGCATGGTTGTTATGAACTGTAACATGTTGTACATGCCATAGAATCACATACTTGAGTTCCATTATAGCATCGCGGTATTTTAGATCATTGGCAAGTTGCTAGGCCTCTACGCAGATTTTTGCTGATACTCTGCGGACAGTATCAGGATGCTAGGTACCTCTGCTACAGAGGTATTACAAGACCGTGATGAGAGCTCACTTGTTTACTTGTTGATGTATGATATGTACAATGATGTAGTTTTTTATTTTGGTATTGAATATGTGATTATTCTAGAAACCAATGATTTATAAATTTGATTTATAAATGGATTTAAAGGTACTAACTATGCAGGTTTGAGAAATTGCATCCATTCAAAAAGGTCATCCTTTACTTTTCCCCTCTTAAATAGTACTTCGTGTGATTTTAGAGACTCGAGAGTATAATAGTGAGGAGCTAGTTACCTTACTGGAAATTAGTAACTATGTAAAATATTTCTGTTTATTTAAGTTGACTTATATCAATACTTAAGGACCCGTTTCACGGACTCGATCTGTATAATTATTGTGCTGGATTGTGAAACTGATAATAGTGATGCTTGGTTTGTTTAAATAAATTTTATTAACAATCTATGTCTAATAATGGTGATCACAAAACTGTGGGAATTTTACTTTTAAAATTATTTTTATAATTTTTTCAAAAACAACTTTTGAATTTCCATTTGTGAAATTTCCTTTCTGCTACTAGCCCGGGATTTAGGTCGTGACATAACCTAGGGGTGTACTTTTTCTCTGCTATGAGTTACAAATACTCACCATACGATTTAGATCCAGTGGACGAGATGCAAGGGCCCAAATCAAAAGAGAGTGCATCACACTGGATAAATTGTTGAATATTTTGAATATTCCTCTTTCATCTTCATCCTCCTCAAGCTACAGTACTTCACAACACAATCTAGTTTTTTTTCCTTCTTGGCTTCATTCCGGGATCTGGGTGGATCTGGGTTTAGGACCCTTATGACGAGAAGGAGGAGAAGGGTAGTGGGATGATTCCATTAAAGCTTTCATTTTAATTGTTCATTTTTATTAGTTCTGAAAGCAAAATAAAATAGGGCCAATTTTAATTTTTATTTCTTTTCCCCAAAAATCCAACTCCTAATGTCCTAATGGCTCATTCCATATATCTTAAGAAATAGCAAATACACTATCAGCCTTAGACTCCCAAACGTACTGTTTGTTATCATTGTGTTTGCTAATGACTTCAACATAGTCAGCAACAAGGTACATAGAGTAGAACCCAATTCCAAATTGACCACGGATTTTCTTCTTTTTGTCTAATTTAATCTGGATTTCAAGCTTAGCATTATCGCCTTCACCCAAAATTTTTTTGTCTGTGAGACAAAGGAATCTAATTTTATCTGATGTATCAGAAGCATTGGAGATCATCTCCCTCAAGAAAAAGTCTTTGTTACTATAAAGTGAGTTGATAATGACATCCATGAGCCTAGACACCTCTGCATGGAACTCAAACTTCTCCGTATTGTTGTGGGGAGATCTCTTTGAATTCCACTCTGCCTCCCTCTTGGCGACGTTGGAATCAGACCATTGGTAATGGTGCATATTTTATCTTCGACTTTGGGCGGATCTACAATGTGGTGGCGGAGTTGGGCAGTAACGGTGGTCCTCAGGAGGCGTTTAAATGGCCGGGAATGGCCGGGTTCCGTGGCGGTGCGACTCGAGGTTTTTAGGGTAGAGGAAGAGTCAAGAAGAGAAAGAAGAAGAGAAAAGAAGAGAAGAGAAGAGAAACAATAGAGTGTGACATATATCACGTGCATCCATTTTTATGTGGGCCAATATTTCATTTTTGACCAATAGCGTGCCTCATTTTTTTCTCTTATGCCATGAGTGAAAAACAGGCTGCTATAGTAGACTTTTCCAAAAAGAAATTCTAATTTGGATTGCAAAAGATCAGTTTATCTTAGGTATGGGCCGTATGGCCGATAATATCTATTTTGGTCGTTGTTGATGATGCTTGATGACACGGCACTAACATTTAGCGGTTCATGAGATGTCTGCTTGAATGTGCCACGTGTGTTTGAGTTTGACCCTAATTCATGCAGCAACCTACGTACGCCCGGAATTTAGGTGTCCTAATAGCGACGTCCCTAAAAAATATTCAATTTCGAAATAGACATATTTGATCTTAATTCTTTTAAATTTTTAATTATAACAAGAAACTTGGCGCCCCCCGCGCCCCCCAAGCCGAAAAAAAAAAGAGAAAAGAAAAAAGAAAGAATCTAATTAATAATAGTGAACTCAACTTTAACAACACGATAACAATCTAGGAATATTCTAGACCTTAAAAATAAAAATTATTCCTGGACTTTAAAAGTAAAAAAAATCTAGGATTCTAGATGAGGAAGAAGAAAAAAGGTTTGAACTTTGTCCAAAGTAAACATAGCGCGCACGCACGTGAAGGTTATTTGCTGAGATTAGTAATATATAGAAGAAACAAACAAAGTCAAAGATTCCGTTTGCAAATCTCTATTCACACTAAAATCCTTGTTGATCTTCCCAAATAAGATAACCCTCATTAATAGTTAATTAATTAATTCACACCCCCTAGATTCTAGCTTACTTATATTTGGATTATTATAATCTTTCTTTTCTTGGATTTTTCTTTGATTTTCATTATTGGTTTGACTAATATCTTTTAACACGATGGATAAACATATATGCCCCATATAAGTTACAAGCCGTGATGACAAGTGAGCTCCCTCGAACTACTTCACCGACCGATCGATCTAAGCGCTGTAGTGCGAACCAAGCTAGCTATTCAGCTTGCTCCGCACATTATATATATATGAGCATCAATCCAGTAGTCATTTTTTCTCTATGGATAAGTATTATTTTGGTCAATAAAATTTATCATGTATATTTTTTTATATTAAAAAAAAGAGAGAAAAATAACATTAATAATGCACGTTTTTTCATGCACATCATTATAACTATTAGATCATTGTTAGATAATGATCTAATGTTTAGAAAAAAAATACCTACACATATGTAAAAAAAAAAAAAAAAAACTGAATTGGCAACCTATATTATATATATACCGCCCTAACGTCCATTACTGGGTTCTACACGGAAACGGTAGGCCTTATCCAACCCCTACGTACGTATACATACTTGGATTGGCTTACCCTAATCTGACCCCGCCAGCCCGCACTTTCCCGGAAACTAAATATAACTGCAAACTTTTCTCACCTCCCAAACACCACCATACCCTTTGCTTTTCGATCCCTATATATATCACTGCATGAATAACGCAAACCTCTCCCACCGTCCTCTCTCTCTCTCTCTCTCTTCTTTCCTAAGCAAATAGTATTACACAATACACACATATTACATATATGTATATATATTAATATTATATTATAAAGCTAGCAAGCTAGGCAGCCCAGCAAGTACTATATTATATCTTATATAATGGGAAACTGTTTGAGGCGTGAATCGGGGATGGAGTGGGCCGGCGAGGACTGGGGTTCTGTGGAGTCAAAGAGCAATATGCATTACAGTACTAAAGATCATACAGATGGTAGCTCGGAGAAGTTGAAGCTTCTTGGTGAGATAGGATCAACAGGATCAAGTAGTAGTAGTGGTGGTCATGATCATCATGAAGTAAAGATCAAGATCTCGAAGAAGGAGCTGGAGCAGCTGGTGGGGAGATTACGTGGCGTGCAGGGTTTGTCGGTGGAACAACTCCTCCTATCCAAGTTGATGGACGGTGGTGATTATTATTATCAATATGATCATCTTCACCACCGCCAGTTGGACCATCAACGGTCGTGGAGGCCTGTCCTCCAGAGTATTCCGGAGGTCAACTAGGCTAGCCATATATATCCAGCTGATTGCTAATTATGATCACCATTCATGTATGTTGAATTGAGTTGAGTAATGTTTCAATTTGTGGGAATTTTTTATTTCATTTTTTCATTTTCCAGATGTTTTGTTGTACTTGTACATATATCTCTCAAGATGATCTAGAGTCAGATCCTTGTAATTTATAGGATGATCTGTAAATAAATAAAAAAAAGTAAAAAAAAAAATATTTATTTATTTTCTCAGATGCTAGCTCTGTCCTCGATATCCATCTCTATTGATTTTTCATTCAAATTAAATTCTCTCTTTTATTTATTTTTTTAATTAAAACGCCCTATTTTTCTCTTCTTTTGTAGGAGGAGCTAGCTAGCAATAGGATATTGAGATGGGATTTAGACATTAGTAAATTACAACTAGAGCAAGAATAAATTATATATGGACAAGAGCAATATTATTGCTACTCCATTAACCAATTAATCGATTTACGTGTAACATGATTCTGTAGCTTGATCATGATAGATTAAGACATCGAGATTTGTAAAACTTTGACATAATTATTTTCTAGTTAAATTAAAAACCGGAATGGTCTATTTATATCATCGCTAGCTAAAATTAGGTTTTGTGATGCTTCCCGATATCTCTGAATGAGATTAATATATTAGGAGAGTACTTTCCGTCTGTGGAATGGCCACCCACAATGGATACAGTACTGCATATGATCATTTGTGTATACAAGCGGGCACAACAAAACTAGTCTCAATGCCACGTGAAGGAACGTGCACACGTGTGCCGAAACTGAGAAAGCAAAGATGAGTTTGGTCATCCATGTAATTGAGCTATTCAGCCCATCTCTTATGACTTGAACAGATCCACCTCTTGCATTCATCTCTCTTATCCATTCCTCCCGGGGATTTGGACTTGGGTACAAGTAACTTGGGCCAAGAGAACTTTTGTCATAAAATTATATGACTTGTAATCATAATTTTGTTTTTTTCAAATGACCATAGCTACAAATTTTTATAATCATAGTCACATTATGATTACTCGTTATAAATTATAAATTTTATGAATGTCATTCTGGGGCTGAAAGATTCTATATTCGTCCGTTTTCTTTGGGAAATAGACGCAACTAGTAGTAGTTTAGACTCAAACGACTTTTTTAAGAGTGTTTTAAAAAATAACTTGTTTAGTAGTATCATACAGTTGCCTGACGTGTGTCACACAATTTGTGACCAAGAAATTACCCACCCCCATACATCTGTAACAGTCACGATAGTATTTTTGAAACTTGCTTGAACATGAATAACACCCTTTGGTATGCGCATGTTTACGTGAGCCCGTATGTAAGAATCTATTCTTATGTGAACCAATTCTTGGTATAGGTTTTGTCATAATTTTATCATCTGATAAATCTAAATCAGAGATAATTTTTTTAGGACTAATCAATAGTTACAAATTGTGTGAACTTGTCTCATAACTATTTCCTAAAAAAGTTATTTTTGAAAACACTACCGAAAACGTCAGTCCAAATTACCATGTCAAGTTCCCTTTTCTGAGAAAATTGGGCCTGTTTGGGCTGATCTCTTCGTTGGCCTTCACTTCTTCCACTACTTTTGTTTGTAAAATTTAGGTTCAGTGCCTTTATTTATTTGTTTATTTATTCGTTTGTTTGTCTTATATTTCACTAATATTATATGCCTTTTCAATTTAATAGTTTTACGCCGGTTTTTTAGTCATACATTTCATATACAAAATACTTGTGGCACACATTATAACATATATAACAATTTTTAAATATAAGTTTTAAAATATATGTCACTCTATACATTTTATGTATAAAATACTTATTATATACATTTACAATATAAATATTTATCTATGGCATACATTTAAGTGTAACTATATCATATATAAATTATAACATATTTACCTCTTTTGGGTATAACTTTTGAAATATGCGTTTCGCTATATATATTTCATATATAAAATTCTGTGGTACATTTCTCCAAAAAAATTTAAATCTATTTTTTAAAAATTAGATATTTATGTAAATATGCTTAAAAAATGGGTATTTATTCGCCTTTTTGCTTTGGTATTATTAGGACTTAGAAATTATTGTCCATACAATGCCGGCAATTGCGACATTCGCGTTCTCTATGTGAAATATTTAAATAAAATTTTTATATGTCTAAGAATTTTTTATTTTTTATTTTTTTAGATTTTACGGAAGACTGATTTCAATTTTTAGTCCCTCATGTCCCTATATAATTTTACTAGATGCGACTAAAATAATAAACCTTTCTTTCCTCGCCCAAGTAATAGGGGCAAGTTCATTTTTAGGCCTACTATTTTGGTCAAAAAATTCTTATTCCTTCGAGTTTAGGAACTCTCAAATCTGGAACCTTTATTCTAAAGCATTGGCTCAAATTTGTGTGGCTGGGTATTTTAGCTTTTGTGACTTCAAAGTTCAAAAGTTCTAGTTTGAAACGACATACCTAGTACCTTCTTGTCTCTTTTATCTCCATCTGTCTTTCCTTCCATCTCCTTTTGTGATTTTAATTAAATGATCGAAAGGTAATTGAGGAGAATCTTGACAAATGACCAGCAAAATGACAGAACAGAACAAAGCTATAAGGTAACTTAGACTGAAGTAAAAGGAGACAGCATGCATGGAATAAGTGACCAACCGAGAAAAAAGAATAAACAAAAGGGAAGAAGAGAATGAAAAAGTGATGACTACTGATGAGATCGATCTAACAAAAACACAATTCACAAGCCCTTTGGTAACGAATTATAAGGTCCTAACATAGCTTTCACCAGGTATAATTTTATGAATATAGTTTTTGCTTCTCATTCAGTTTTTTTTTTTTTTTTCCTTTTCTTTTTTTAAATAAAAAAGAAGATGTCTACTTTTGCTTGGGTCACATTAGCTTTTGTCCGTTTTCATAAGAGGTATTATTACATGGGTCATCCATGCATTCTTGGTTTTCCTTCTAATTATCTTCTTTGCCACATATATTTTATATCCTCATATTTTTTAATGAAAAATAATACAAGTAGAAAAGGGGTTGGAAATTTATTATTATAATTGTTGTTATAGAAAAAGCCAAAGAGTGAGTAGTCCATTCTTAGCTCATTCTTAGCTCATACGCTCCAACCATTTCTCTCACAACTTGGGACAATTATCCTACATGTAATTCTTATTACAATTTTTGAATATTTTGACCAAAATTTGATAATCACAATTTTTCTACGCAAGGTTGAAAAAGTAGGATTTTTTTTTTTTTTCTGAAAAGAATTATTTGGAAGGTTCTTGATTAGGTGTTTTAAAGATTTTATGATAGTGATGGCCAAAGACAATGAGATCTAACATCCATAAGTTTTTTTTTTTTTTTTTTTTAAAGCAATTTCCTTAAGAAATATTTTATGTAAAATAACAATAATAATAACACCAAAAACTTGTACAAGAAAAATTTAATTTACATAAATTTAATTTACATTCATGCTATAGCATATATTTTCACCATTATCTTATATCAAACGGGATCATACTATATTCTTCTTTCTTTTTTTTTTTTTTTTTTTTTTTTTTTTTTAAGGGGATCATACTATTTAAAGCTGATGCCACATTTTGGCAAGTTTTTGGTCACTCTAGTATAACTCCATGTAAAAAATTTACAAAAAAAGAATATTAACCCACTGACATATTTAATTATCCAAACCAACCCAAGTGCCACGTGGCCTTTACACGCTTCAGAGTTGATTTGAGGCATTCCTAGTACTAAGCTGCTACTCATCACACCTGTGGAGCGTGCGAAGTGAGTAAAGTCAGGAGGGAAGCGGTGGTGGTGATGGTGGGAAAGGCAATTGATGGCGTTAATGCGGTAGTGGCATTGTATTTGTATTCTGAGTTTTTCTGGTCATCGGTGGGGTCTACTCCTTCCTTACAAGGCGGACAGCTATTACTGATTCTGCTTCCGTCCCCACACTCACACCCCCCCACCCCCCCACTTTGAACCTCCCTCAGCCTCATTCATGGCTTCTTCTTCTTCTCCTCCTCCATACTCTTTCTACATTTCACTACCCTTTTCCCATCTCCTCCTCCGTCCCTTCTTTCTCGTTTCACTTTCTTCCAACTCTCTTACTTTCTAACCACTCTTTCTGTGTTTTTGCACCACTTGGGTCATTGTGGTTTTTTCTTGGTTTGGTTATTTGGGAGCTGTACAAGTCAAGGCATGAGAAGAAAGGTGTCCTTCAGACTCGGTCCTAGTATCATTTGTTTACAAGTGTTTCTGCTCTCCTTGTGTGAGTATTTCACTTTTTCTTGTTGGTTACTTTAATGGGTTTTTGTTTTTTGTATGATCTGTGAGTTTTGTTTTATGGGTCATTCTTAAATTGCCTTAATTTGTTATATGCTACCGGGTTTTGCTTAAATGTCGAGCTTTAATGGGTCAAGCGAAATGTGTACTGAAATTTTATGGGCATTGGTGTTTTGTAGCTCCCCATTAAGTTTTCTTGTGGAGGTTTTGTAAATTGATATAACCTTTTTGAGAATGGGTGCATTGGCTATTCTACTAATTTTTCTCGCATAATTGAGTCTATCATTTAATTGTATCATGGATATTTAGTGTTTTCCTCTAATTGATTGTCCTTTGTTTAGTTTACAGAATGACCTAAAAGTTTTATGTTTTCTAACCACTATGCAATTTTCGTGTTTATGAGTTAATCGTTGCTACTGTTAGTTTGTTTTAATAACTTCTGTTAGATACATACACTAAGGCAGAAACTCAGTGTGGTGGCACCCAAGCTGCCATTCTTGTAAAACAACTATTAAGGTCGTGTTGTCTTAGATTCCTCACTTAATATTTTGGCTTAACAAATAGTTAGTGGCAAGTTTGATGACCTAGTCCACTTGGTATGTCACAAGCAAGTCTCCTGATCATATTAGGTCTCCCGTTTAATTTGTTGGTTGCTTGTCGTATTATTTGTTGCACTCTAGAAGATTTCAGTATGTCTTCAATATTCTCCTCTAGGCTCTTTACTTGGATATGAGGTAGGGTTGAATTGTAAATGATTCTATTTGAGGAATTTTATTCAGCGTTTTATGAGGTCGTATCCCAATCTACTTTCAAACTTCATTCCTTTTCTTCTGTGTTGAAAGAGGGTTACCATAATAGGTGTATTTATAATATATTGGCATAGAAAGGGGAACAAATGGAACACTTCGTATTGGCAATTAGAAGCTCCAATTGATGCTTGTTACTTCCCTTTGGTTGAAGAGTTAGTTTTTTTTTTGGTGGTATATTTCCTTATCTTTTCTATGACACTTTAGCTTCTTGCCATTATGGTTCTAAAGCTTCTACTCATTATAAGGGTCTGGAATATTAAATTTTGCGATACCAGTGAATGTTGTGCTATTCTTACCATGCCGGTGCTTTTTGTATAGATTACCTTGAATCATGTTCCGGTCATATAGACTTTAGCAACTATCCAGTATTGGTGAATCAACAAAAAGATGCTATGTTCCCAGAGATCTCTCCCAGTGGAGCTCCTCAGCCCTTTCTTCCCCTTCTTGCACCATCACCGTTGGCACCATTCACTAATACAACTCAACCAAAATTATCAGGTTTCTCTTCCTCAAAAGCGCTTTAGTTTTATTGAATTCTTCGACAATGTTTGGTTGATAAGTTAAGATGTTAAATTCTTTCTTGCTCTCTCTCTCTCTGCAGGACTCTGTCTGTTGAATTTCACAGCTGCTGAAAGTTTGATGACTATGACGTCAATAGATTGCTGGTCTGTTTTTGCGCCGTTGCTGGCTAATGTGATTTGTTGCCCACAGCTAGAAGCCACTCTTGCAATTCTCATTGGTCAGTCGAGTAAAGATACCAATTTGCTTGCTTTGAATGGGACGGTTGCTAAACATTGCTTGTCAGACATTGAGCAGATTTTAGTTGGCCAGGGTGCAAATGACAGTCTTAAGCAGATATGCTCAATCCATTCATCAAATCTTACTGAAGCATCCTGCCCAGTCAAAGATGTTAATGAATTTGATAATACTGTGGATACTTCTAAGTTGCTTGCTGCTTGTGAGGAAATTGATCCTGTAAGAGAATGCTGTGATCAAGTTTGCCAGAATGCAATATTAGAAGCTGCTACAAAAATTTCTTTGAAAGCTTCTGAACTTTTAAGCATGGGTGGTTCTCATGTCTTACCTGAACACTCAGCTAAGATCAGTGACTGTAAAAGTATCGTGCTCCGGTGGCTGGCAAGTAAACTTGCTCCTGCTCAGGCTAAGGAAGTTCTGAGGGGATTATCTAATTGCAATGTTAACAAAGGTGAGCTATGAATACAACTTGGACAAAAGTTTAGCTATGACTCAAATTTAGTTCTTTTGTGGTTTTCTTTTAATAATCTTATGCCTTGAATTTTACTCTTTTGAGTTTACTTAGTTATGCTAAACCCTTCAGTTTGTATCATTTGTGTGGGAGTTACTTTATGATAATTTTATCTGTATTACATGATCCAGTTTGTCCCCTGGTTTTCCCGGACATGAAGCATGTCACAAAGGGTTGTGGGAATGAGATAAGTAACTGGACTGCATGCTGCACTGCCATGGAAAGCTATGTGTCCCACTTGCAAAAGCAGAGTTTCATAACCAACTTACAAGCTTTAGACTGTGCAACATCATTGGGTATTAAGTTAAGAAAATCAAATATTACCAGAGATGTATATGGTCTCTGTCATATAAGCCTCAAGGATTTCTCCCTTCAAGGTTTGTGTTGGCTGTGAATTTCAACTTTTTCTTTTCAATGGTAATCCATAACAATAATTGAAAGCTGGTATTAACACTTGTTCTTTCTCGTCATTATGGTATTTTGATCTGATATGGCGGTCAATAATTGACGTTCCTCAGTCGGAAATCAAGGTAATTTATACACAACTTATGTTATTTAGTTATTCTCATATGAAAATTAGTTTGTTGCATTTTACATAGCTGTTTTCATTATGTTAATGCCTGGATCTCATGGTTGCCCAGGTAAATTTCCTATATGTTGGTAAGTATGTATTTTTCTATGTTTTATGGGTGTAATTGGTCCTAGATGGTTTGTTGAGGGTGTTTTAGAAATACAAGGCCAAGTGATAGGAGGAATAGGTTTATGAGTATTTACAATTTGATTGGGAGAAATATAAGGGAGAGTAACGAGAATGTGGAGGCAGGGGAAAGTAAGATCTATCTCGAGGATTGGTCTGGAGATATAAGGAAGAGTCACAAGAATGAAAGGAAATGGAGAAATAATTAGTGTCCCTTTCCCTTCATTGGAGTGTTTGCTCGGATATGTAAAAAACTAGTTTCCCTTCACCTGAGATAATTAGTATCTCAAGGCTTTGTTATTAGGGCTGGTGGGAGCAACAAACGGTTATTGTACTTTTGGAGCTAAGTCTTAGGTATCAGCATTTGATGCTATTTTAATGTGTTGGATATATTTTTCGTTGGCCATAGCATCAACAACAATTTTCACTAGATGACAGACCAAAACAATTGGGCGGACTGCTGAAGATTTCACATTGTAACGCTTTGTTTTATAGTTTTTCATGTCTTCCATTCTTCTTTTTCCAGTCAGATGTTGGATATGGACCCTGTAGTTAGTCTCGTTTTTGTTATCCAATTTAGTGTCTGAAACAGATATATTTCGGTTGAAATGTCACCATTAATGTTTCTTATATTATTTGCTGGAGCAGAGGTTGGATGTCTTTTGCCGAGTAAGCCGTCCGATGCTACATTTGACATGTCTTCAGGAATCAGCTTCCTCTGTGATCTTAACGATAATATTCCAGCACCCTGGCCCAATACATCTCAAGTTTCAGCTTCTTCTTGCAAGAAAAGTACGTCAAAACTATCTAGCTTATTCGTTTCAATATGCTGCACTGATCACTAAAATTACGTTCTGGCGTCTCTCTTTGTTATGTGTTATTAAATCAAAACCTGATTTTTTCTTCTTGGAATCCAGATGTCAAGATTCCTGCTCTCCCTGCAGCCACGTCTGCTCAGAGCGGTAAGTACATCATGTACCTCGACCCTTATGCTAATTGTTCTTTTCGTGTACAATGCAATACAATACGATATGTAACGGATAAAGTACGTGCCAATGAGGGTTGGCTTACCAGAATGGGTGCGTATTTGAGATTCCATTTTGTTCTCCCTTTTGAATCATGACTTTGATTTTACCATCACATATTCTCAGGCCTTGGCATTGACAACACGATTATTATTTTGTTCCTTGCTTCCTCAATACTTCTTACGAAGCTCTTGTAAGTTGAGTGTTTGCTCGGACATGCAAAGTTTGCAAACCATGTCGGCACACGTTGAACGATTATTGGATGAGTTGCCAAAGAAGTCTCATACATATGTAAGTCATCCCGGTCAAGAGAGGACCTTTTTGTTACTAGGGAGAGAGAAACTTGATCATATATTTGATTAATGATTCTTACTTGCGTGCTTGTATAATAAGATTCTTGTAAAGGAATTTTAGGAAGGATGAGAAAATGCTATATTTGTAACTACTACTACCCAGATTGTAGCATGTAAAAAAACTTGGATTGCGAACTGCGACCACAAATATATTTATATTTACAAAATTTTTGTTTTCTCCAATTAGTGCCCACATTATAGTTCTAGTCAGTCCTACCGCAAATTAGTGTCTTTTTTTTAGGGGGGCTGGGGGGGAGGGGAACAAGGTTTTTTTTTTTTTTGAGTGATCTTCAAATCACCTTTTCAGAACTATTAATTGTTTATATTATTATTATGGCTAAGTCATAATAAATAACTATGACTAATAGTGATTATTTTTGTAACACCTAAAAAATTCATTTTGAAAAATAGTAACATAAAAATTTTTGTTTCAGAATAATCCAATTTGTGTTCATTTCCCTTGTGAGAAAGCAAGTATTAAGTAATATTCTACTGTAAGGACAAGCAGGGGAGAGGACTGATCTTCATCATTGGTTCTCTAGGTCGAACAGGACTAGGCACGCGTTTTTTTGTGGTGGGTGGGGTTAAGACTTAAGATGACAGGTAATGTGAAATCCAATTGTTGGGGTGGGTTTCATTTTAGCCCACTGAGTGGGAAAGTAAAGGACGCGTGTTTTAATTTCCTAAGGCTTAGAGCATTTAGATTCCCATTTTTATGTCCAACTACCCCTCGTACCAAACAGTGCTTTAGTTGAACCATTTATCGTTACAAGTCCATTTCTCTGGAGTACAGTTGGGCTGGGCTTTGTGTGGCTCTTGGCAATAAGTACATCTTCTTGCCTTAACGTGCTGACAAAATAATAATAATAATAATAATAATAATAATGATGATGATGATGATGATGATAATGAAAAACATTTTCTTGGAATTCTATAAAATATTTTTTTGAAACTTTTGTCTTTCGTAATTATTCTATATCTTCCAAGCTTATACAAAAAAATTTTTCCAGTTTTTCTAAGCCTTTTTTCCTTTCTTTTCTCTGTTGCAATCCCAATATGAGAAAATGAAATTCTTCCATTATTTGTTTTCTTTTCTCTCTAAAATTTGGATTCCAAACGAGGTCTTCCTCCATTTTACACGCCTAGTTGCCTTCAATTATATTTTTTTAACTGAGTTAAAAAAAAATTCTGTATCATCCACGGAAATTTAATAAAAATATCGAATATCACTAATGAGCTTGTTTGGGTATTTTCAAGAAGAGCAGTTGTTAAATCAGTTATTAATTTGTCAAGTAGCATCTAAATCAAATGTCTAGAAAATTGATAGTTTTATATCAAAATTAACTTGTAAATATCAAAATCAAAATTGAAAAGAAAGATTCAGCAAAATTGGACGTTCACTAATAAAAATTGTTATAAAACTTAATGAAGGAAAGAAGAGTGCTCCCAAAGAAATGCCAATTAGACGAATTTTCTCATAACATAACTAGTGATGAATAGAAGTCTTTGCATTTAATGTTAAAAGGCATGCATACCATGCTTGAAACGAAAGAAGAAAAAATAACTGTTGTAAAATATTCTGTTTGCATGTAGAAACACTTTGAACTACTCTATTAAAGACCACTTTGGCAACTTAAGTTACCATTCTACCCTCGAACTAAATCTGAATTGTTCTTCTCTCTTTTTCTTGAACTTTTTGGTCTTTAATTACTATAGCTAGGAAGGAGGTGGGGAAATGGGAAGCGAGTGGGGTTAAGCAGGGTCCGGGGTTGGAGTTAGTTTGGAGATGAGCCAAGGGCTCGAAGATGCATGGTGAATGTTGAGTTAGTTATGGAAGTGAAAGTGGGAGTGTACAATACCAAAAAGAAAAGATTCGTGTATAGATGGAGAAAAGGAACGAAGACATAAGGGCAACATGGACTTTCGAACATAAATAATGTTATTTATCGAAGTAAAATAGATGTGGCACTTTTTATATTTATCCATCTTCATGCATTATGCGTTATCGGTTATCAGAACTGGATGCTCTCCCCAATAAGTTGCAAATTTTCAATTTTGAGCCATTGGAAAAGCAACTAGCTTATTTATTATGCTCTCATTTTTAGTCAGAACATATGCCACTACTGTAGCCATTATGATCATCACCACATATTCCAACGTACGTATTTACACCGCATGCACTTGACTAATTTGCGTATGTGGTCCTAAATATAAATCATTGGATCCATTTGCATGGATTTTAGTTTGTATACATATGTATAGATGTATATACACAATTTATAGAAGTGAAACCAGGATAAAAATATCCTCTAATTAATATTGTGTTATTTTTTGTAGCTATATACAACCAACTTTCTTGCGAATGATATATTATGTACGTAAAAGCCTAGCTGCGCACACCTTGAGAATGTAAAATTCATTTCACCTGGTTGGTGTTGTAAGTTGTAACTAATCTATATTTAAAATAGGTCTTCCGTAAACTTCACGTATTTTCTATGAAGTGATAGCGATTTCAACTTTATTCCACCCCTGAGAAAGTATCTTTGTGAAGTGATGTAAATAAGTAACATGTGGTGGCATTACCATAGCTGGTAGTAGAGGACGTTATAGTTTATGGTAGGGGTGTTTATGGTCGGTTTGGACGATCTAAATTACAAATCTAGAAATCAATTCGAATATGCGGTTTAATCAGTTCACCAATCCGTACGGTTTGAGTTGGTCGATTCAAACTAGCCAGATCGTACCTACATTTTTGTAGTCGGTTTGAGCTATTTTCATGGTTTGAAAATTTACAAAATTTGAATTAATAAAACATCAACTAAGTTCATATTATAATCATACTTTATCTAAAATATAAAGTCCAAATATAAAACGAAACTATAACATAGTTAAAAGCTATAATCAAATCAAAAGTCCTAGTAACCTTAGACTTTAGTTACAACTTACAACCTAATTAAAATTGAAGAGCAAATTTAAAATCTTTAATCTTAAACACATTACAATAATAAGGCGTAAAGTCTAAAATATCATAAGAGTCTTAAGTAACATAGTCTTAAATGAGCTAAGAGTACTCAATTAGAATGAATGAACTTAAATTTTTAACTATTAATATACATATATATATTTTAAAAAATACATTTATAAACTTACTGATCGGTTCAGTTTGAATCCGACCAAATTTGTCCAAAACTAAGGAGAGTCGAATCGATTAAATCAGTTTTCATATTTTCTAATCCTTAATCAGCCATTTAAGAAGAGAAACCGTATGGTTCAGTACAGTTTGGATTGAATTGGGTGGTTTTCACGATTTGACAATTATTTTGAGCACTCCTAGTTTATGCTCTCGAGCGAGTTCGTTGTACTCTGTCGTTAAAAAAAAAAAATACCTACCGGATTGGCAACCTATATATATATATTTATATATTGGTACCAATCCAGTAAGTATTTTTTTAACCTATGCATAGGTATCAATTTGGCCAATGAAAATTTTTTTTGCACATTTTTTTATATTAAAAAAAAGAGAGAAATAGCATTAATAATGCACGTCTTTTCATGCACATCATTATAACCGTTGGATCACCATTAGATAATGATCTAATGGCTAAAAAGAAAAATACCTACGCATAGGTAAAAAAAGATACCTATATATATATATATATATTTGAAATGGACAAAGATAGTAACTTTCGTTTCTCCTTTTTCTAAAATGAATTTTTCACATTTACTGATTTATTTATTTATTTTTATTTTCTCAACAATTGGTAACTTCTCTATGACCGCTATAAACGACAATCATAATATCAATAAACATAATCAATCATAATCAAAATTACTAATGCTAAAAGAAAATAATTCTGACAAGAGATTGGGCCATTCAATACTATTAGAAGTCCTTAATAGAAAAAAGTGTGATTACTAATATAGATGAAATTTTTGCAGTGAATAGGGGTGTTCATGGCCGATTTGGACGGTCTAAATCGTCAATCCAGAAATCAATCCGAATGTGCGGTTTGGCCGGTTTACCAATCCGTGCGGTTTGAGTTTGTCGATTCAAACTGGCCAAACCGCACCTACATTTTTGCGGCCAGTTTGGGCGGTTTCCGCGGTTTGAAAACTTAAAAAATTTGAATTAATACAATATCAACTAAACTCATATCATAATCGTATTTCATCTAAAATATAAAGTCTAAATATAAAACAAAACTATAACATAGTTAAAAGCTATAACCAAATCGAAAGTCATAGTAAACTTAAATTTTAGTTACAACTTACAACTTAATCAAATTGAATAGTAAACTTAAAGTTTTTAATCTTAAACATATCACAACAATAAGACTTAAAGTCTAAAATATCATAAGAGTCTTAAGTAACAGAGTCCTGAATAAGCTAAGAGTAATCATTACTCAATTAGAATGAATGAGCTTAAATTTTTAACTATTAATATACATTTAAAAAAAAATACATATACAAACTTATTGGCCAGTTCAGTTTGAATCCGACCGAATTTTTCTAAAACTGAAAACCAAACCGGCCAAGTCGGTTTTCATATTTTCTAATCCATAACTGGCCATTTAAGAAAAAAAACCGCACAGATTAGGCGGTTTGGATTGGATTGGGCGATTTTCACAGTTTAACGGTTTTTTTGAACACCACTAGCGGTGAACGTGAAGCCTACATGTCGCAATAATATGCCAGACACAGCAACGTACATCAAAAGTGACATTACCTCCAGTCTATGTACATGTTACATTTGTATATATAATAGCTCTATTCATGTACAATATTAATATAGACTTAGATGATCACACATCTCACTGTTTCTTCTCAAAGAGAAAAATTACAACATGGAGTACTCCACTAACGCTAAGGAGCTGAACGAACCCATCTTACTATCTCGAAAGCCATCATCAACTTCTGCATCACCCGGACCAATCAGTTCCGAGCTAGAAGACACCCTATCAAACTCAGACCTCTCCTACTTTCATCGACTCCGATTAGCCACATGTCTCGAGCTCAACACCCTCTTCCGCCTCGCCGCCCCGGCAGTGATCGTCTACCTGCTCAACAACCTCACCTCCATGTCCACACAGATCTTTTGCGGCCACCTTGGTAACCTCCAACTCGCCGCCGCCTCGCTCGGCAACACCGGCATCCAAGTCTTCGCCTACGGTCTTATGGTATATAGGTTTTTTTTTTTTTCTTTTTTTTTTTTTCAAGTCTGGGAATAGGACTCTTTAAATCCTATAACTTGCAAAATTACATTCTTGAGTATGATCGCGTCTCTTCTTGATCAAAAACTATACTTAACTTGCAAAATTACATTCTTGAGTATGATCGCGTCTCTTCTTGATCAAAAACTATACTGAATTAGTGACTGGATTAAAAAAAACTATCATCCATAAATACCAAAAAAATTAAAATAAACTTCCTTCACCAAAAAAAAAAAAAAAGAGTAAACAAATATAATTTAAAAAATTGACCAAATTAAAATAAAAACAAAAACAACCTAAAAAAAAGTAATAAAAAAATATAATTTAAAAACAATTGACCAACCTAAAGTACAAACAAAAGCAATCTACTTACATTATTTTGTCGCAGTTTCTTTAGGTTAATATTTGTTTTTCGTAGATGTTTCTCGGTGGCTATAGAAATGAATTTTGTAGATTGACTTAATAATTCCACCAACTTATTATATGTCGGATCGATTCATCTTCCCAGAAAAATACAAAAGAAAATCCAAATACATAACTCAAGCTAGCTAGCTAAAAACTCATAATTAATTGTGTAATTTTCTAAAAAAAGAAGGGGGGAAAAAATAAATTCGTAACATGAATCTTTTATGACCCTTAATAATCGACGTTAACGTTTTTACTTTCTTTTTTTTTTTTAATTTTATAATTTAACTTTCTAAAAATATAAATGATTTGTATAGCTTGGAATGGGAAGTGCGGTGGAGACACTATGCGGGCAAGCATACGGGGCCCACAAGTACGAAATGCTAGGCGTATATCTACAACGCTCGATGATCCTCCTCATGGCGACGGGGGTCCCACTCACGCTCATCTACGTGTTCTCGAAGCCCATACTGCTCGCGCTGGGCGAATCAGAAGCCATCGCGTCAACCGCGGCTGTGTTCGTCTACGGGCTCATCCCGCAGATCTTCGCGTACGCCGCAAACTTCCCCATACAAAAGTTCCTACAGGCCCAGAGCATCGTGCTCCCCAGCGCCTACGTCGCCGCGGCCACGCTGGCGGTCCACGTGGTGCTGAGCTGGGTCCTGGTCTTCAAGCTGGGCTTGGGCCTGCTGGGCGCGTCGCTGATGCTCAGCATCTCGTGGTGGATCGTGGTTGTGGCCCAATTCGTTTACATATTGGTTAGTGACAAGTGTAAGACCACGTGGACTGGGTTTACTTGGCAGGCCTTTACTGGGCTCTGGGACTTTCTCAAGCTATCCACTGCATCGGCGGTGATGCTGTGCCTTGAGGCTTGGTATTATCAGATACTGGTTTTGATTGCTGGATTGCTTAAAAACCCTGAGATTGCATTGGACTCTCTATCCGTTTGGTAAGACACAGATATACAATAATACAAATACCTTAAATATTACTAGTAATTAAAAGACAAGACTAGTATAAATGCATGCTAGCTAGTAGTACGAGGGACAGATCTAATTCCAAGCATAGTAGTGAAAGGGACAGATTTAATTCCAAGCATTATTTTTCTTTGAGGGCTGTTAATAGTATTCTTTTTCTTGCTCTTTTAGACTTGATTTGACATCAAATACTAAATTGTAATATATAACCAAAATAGTGAAAACATTTAGGATTTTACTTATCAAGTAGTAAGAAAAAAGAGCAGGAAAAAAATTGCTAACTAGTACTCATCTTTTTGTTTTTAATGCCCTTTTAGTGAAAACTGGATTGAAATGGTTACTAAATCATCATAAAAACATCTTGATTTTTCCATTTTACATGAAAAAACAAAAAAGTTATTCTCGGAGGTGCAACAAAATCTTGTTGCATAGATCTTGTGGTACGTAGAGTGTGTTAGAACTCAACTGCACCAACTAGTCAATCTTGGTATATTTTATGTCTGAACACAACACATTGATTTATATCAACATCTTAAATAATTGCCACGCTTATTACATGTATAAATCAATTTGGTTAGGTTTGCCATTTCAAAGGAAATGTAATAGGTGTTTTTTTCGCTCTAGAGGAACTGTAATAGGTGTTGGCATAGCGGCAATGATGTCCTACTCGGAGCCTTCGCTTCCATCCTGTCTATGTTAGAATTTCATAATAGGCATTTGCTTCGACTAGGTCCTTTGACTTCTAATGTGCATCAATTGTAAGTTGGGCCCTTAAATTGGCTAGCTGCTGAAGGCACATTGCTAGGACTCACATTTTTTCACCAATGGTCTGATCTATTGTGTTAGTGGCAAAAATTAGGTGGGCTGTGGCAACGCCACCAACCCCTATTTTCACCTTTTTTTTTTTTTTTTTTCAATGGAACTTTATTATTGTTAGGACTAAATCCTGATTGGTGAGCTATATTAATAAATATTGTTAGCTAAAGTTCTTTATACCAGAAGGATTTTTGTTTTCTTTTTTTGATGGACCGTCCAAAAGGAATTACCTTTTAGAGAATATTGACAAGTTAGTCAAAACCAAATAATTAATATCACTAGAATCTATGTCGGACGAACAACAATTAGAATAAATAAACAATGAAAAAGTAATCAAACTTTCATTTTAAAGTACTGAATTTGAATAATTTCTTTATTTGTGGATCATCCTTTATAGCAACCGAGATCATACAGAATTTAGAAGATGAAAAGTGAATATATATATATATGTATGTCCAACTTTCAACATAAAAGAGTACTGAATTTTTTAATAATCCTTTATTTGTGGAGCAATGTGACAATATCCAAACAACCATGCATGATCTCTAATTGGTAATTATAGAACTTATAATATGTAATATTTTTCTTGATACAGCATGACAATATCTGGGTGGGTGTTCATGATTGCAGTGGGATTCAATGCAGCCGCGAGGTACAGTGATCTATTATTTTCTTTTTTATTTTTTTATCTTTAAATAAATTAATAAATTTTCACGTCATTTAAAAACTAAATAGTGTTAGAAATTAAAACAGTGTACGAGTAAGCAATGAGCTGGGGGCAGGTCATCCAAAATCAGCAGCTTTTGCGGTAGTGATTGTAACATTCAGCTCATTCGTCATTGCCTTGATCTTCGCCATCATGGTGCTTGTACTACGCCACGTCATCAGCTATGCATTTACAGATGGTGCCACCGTATCCGATGCCGTCTCTGAGCTTACTCCTTTTCTGGCTGCCTCGATTATCCTCAATGGCATTCAACCTGTTTTATCTGGTAACACCTAGTCATTATTCTCATAATTATCTCTTTATACTCGTAAAATTATTAGTTATATGACTTTCAAAGTAATACAACATGATCAAAAAGTGAAATAATGATTTTTCTTGGGATATATCGTCTTACGGGATTGGTAATTGGTTACAAGAATTTTGTTGCTGGGTCGTGGGGTCCATGCTAATTATTAACATATAGAGACAAGTTCCGGGATACAAAATATATAGTTTGGAATCTAGTAGAATATAAACAAATTAATGGATAGATGCAAAATCAAGCTTACTGTTTAAGTTTGATTTTGCGAGTTGGGAAACCGATGTGTGGTGCTCCGTCGGATCGCACGAAGAGGAACTGAGAAGCATTCATGATCAGTTTCTTTATCTATGTACTGGACTAATACTTTCTACCTCATATATGTTATAAATGCATCACACATTATTTAAAGCAAAAGGTACATATGTAGGACATGTCACACACATAATTAATTGATGACAATACTTTCAGTGTGACGTGAAAATGAAGACGGGACAAGCACAGTCGCTCTTAATAATTAAATACCCTTTAAAAGGAAACTCGTATGGTGGAAAGCAAATTGTTAATAGTAACAAAGATGAGATAATTAAGACTATTGACTTCAAGAAGTTGGTGAACTCAATTCATACAATTAATTATTATCAGCAAAGTAGTGATTTGACAAGTCAAGCGGGCTAGGTACTCGTCCTAGTGATAAACTTATGGACATAAATTAAGAGTCTGACATCTCAATATAGAAAATAAGTGGCATAACGAGGATGCTGGAGGTGGCGGATTTGAATTCGGGTGACTTTTTGGGAAGTTCCAAATATGGAAGTATCCTTTCTGCCATGCCAGTTCAGTGCCCAGTTTTTGATTTATGATGCTGTTCATGCTAGCTGTTCAGTTAGAATTCAGATTACGCGCACTTCACTATTTGATAGAGATAATCCATCAGTAAAGTTTTGGCCAACATTTCTACACGGGATTAGAGCTATCACACCCAAAAAAAATAGCCACTCTTTTCATTTTAAAAAAAATCTAATTTGAATGACGTAATCTTATATAAATATTGATTGATATTTATTATATTTGTTTTTTCTTTACTCATACTTCTTCAATGTTACATTCAAAGTCGTATTATCTAAATCCTAACTTTCAATAGAATTGTCACGTATGTTTAGCATTTCTATAATAACAGGTTGTAATCATGCATCATGATGAGCTTTTTCACTGGAATTATTATATTTCTTGTAGTATTAGACACCTGTCTCTCTCCTTTTGGCTTATTAGAATCATAGACAACTAACAGTGAAGTAGTGTTGCGTATATCTTCGTTTAATTTTCGGTAGATGTTATGAATAGAAAAACGAACCAAACCATGAGATCTACCAGTCAAAGTAGAATAGAACTGACATGAGAACTCTAGAATCATAATTTGACTAGCGGGCCTGGGTAGTTGAACATTAATACTCACTTTTCACACCTGCATATTGTACAGCATGAAGTAAAGGTACATTTATAACATTACTGGAGTTTTGGCTATTTACTTGATCAATATATATATATATATAAGGTTAGGCACTTGTATTGTATATGAATTTCTCTAAATTGCATTACAAGGTGTGGCTGTGGGGTGCGGCTGGCAAGCATTTGTCGCATATGTAAACGTGGGAAGTTATTACATTATTGGTATTCCTTTGGGTTCGGTTCTCGGCTTCACTTTCAATCTCGGAGCTAAGGTAACTAACTACGCGTGAACAAAAGAGTAATGATTGGGACACCAAAAATTTATACAAAAAACTTACATCACATGATGTGGCGTCCATTTCAACTACTATCTTATTTAAAGTGGGACCACACTATTTAAGATTTAATAGTTGAAGTGGATGCCACATGTGTAAATTTTTTGTGTAAATTTTTAGTGTCCCTAGCATTACTCTGAACAAAATTAACAAATGTTCTCATCTTCAATAATATTATGCAAAATGTTTTTATGTTCTAATACATTTATTTTTTAAAAAAAATTGTCATAAATATTATTTAAATTTTAACGACTACCTACTTTAGTCTTTTTTTTTTTTTTTAAAAGAAATATGAGAAGTAATTTTTTTTAAAAAAATTTTAGAAGTTGAGATAAAAGTTTATCTTAGACCGAATTTCGTAAATCAGATATTTTGAAATCCCAAAAAATATTCTTTTCGACTGTATATATACATTACTATACTTGTATCCAAACATTACTTTAATTTTCTGAAATTTTTCAAAGAAAAGCGGAAACTTTGGGTATAATTTAGCTTTACGCTTGGATAAGTTTTATGTTCTCTGATTTTTGTTTTTCCAAACAAAATTCGTAAAATATATTTTAAAAAAACGCTTTGCAATCCCTGTTTTCAATTTTTTTTGAACATAAAAATTGAAAGTGTATCAATGCAGGGCCTTAGAATACTTTTAATGTACTATTTTTTTTTTTTTTTTTTTTATCTCTTTTCCCTTTCTTGGCATATAGAAGTTTTTTCAAACCAAAAAAAAAAAATGAAAAATGAAAAACAGTAATAATATTTGTATACAATTCTACAATTCTTTGGTACCCTTCAGCAGTTTCGGATGCATGATTTTAATTTAGTGGGGAAATAATAAGGAAAAAAAATTAATAAAACAATAATGTAGAAAAACTTAAGATACATTAATGAAAGGGTTACTTATATTCTTATGCCTTGTACTTTGACTGTTTGTTTAATTTATACTTTACATTTTGGTTATTATTAACATTGACCTTCAGATTTGAAAGATGTAACAAATTTATATATTTTGGGGTCAAACACCAATTTTGACCATTGAATTTACAAAATTACACTTTTAAACATTAAGAATTTATATTTTAATAATTAATTTAAAATTAAACTAATTAAAATTAATAACTAAAAGAACAAATATTAAAAAAATAATTTAAAAAATGAAAAAACCTACAAAAATTAAATAGTATTAAAAGAAAACTTTGTCAATTTTATATAAGTCTTAAATTTGACTTCTTTTAGAATATATGTATTTAAACTTTTAAGGGTATTTTGGTAAACATAGTCGTCAAAATTGGTATCTGACACATAAAGAGTATAAATTTATTACAAATTCTAAATCTGAAGGTCAATGTTGATAATAACTAAAACATAAGTTATAAATTTAACAAACAGTCAAAACACAAGGTATAAAAATATAATTATCCCTAAATGAAATGATATTAAATTTCGATGATGTCACAATTATCCATAATTTTGTAGTCATTTAAAAATCTATTATCATGTATAACATATAATATATATATATTTTACCAAATTAAAATCTATCACGCACATCTTTTTATGGTAAAAGTTGGAGAAAAAAAATCATTAAATAATTGGTATTTATTTTTATTATATTTTTCCCAACTACCCAAATTATAGTAGTAATTAGATTATGATCCAACGACTAAAAAAGAAAAAAACCTATAGATAGGTAAAAAAAAAATTATTGGGTTGTTAACCATATAAATATATATATAAATATTTTGGAAAATAATATATACTAGTAAATTTTAAAAAATTAAACAAACAAAATACAAATATAAAAACCAAATCTACTAATATCCAAGATTAGAAGCTAAACTCACGTATAAATAATCATCACAAAATATAGCCAACTGAGGCATTCAATTGATCTAAGATTCTTGGGAGTATGTGTGAATGTGTGGAAGAGGATGAGTTCAAATCCTAGTTAGCCCAATTTATGCATAAATTTCATAATAAATTATTTTTTTTTTAGAAAAATCATCACAAACTATATTCTTTTCAAATTTTAAATTCTACTAAATTCTGTAACATTTTTAATGTTTAAACAAAAATTTACAAACCTTAACATATTAATTGTTGTTTATTTAAGCTGATAAATCTTTGAAAGCAGACATGCTTTGATAAAAACTATTGAACATAGAAACATAAATAAATATAATGCAGTGAGAAATGAAACCCAATGAAGACCAGGGCTTTGAGAAAGAAAAAAATAAAAATAGGTAAGTAGCTTAAAATATCTATTAGTGGATGTAAATTAGGAAAAACAAATAAAGTGGGGGCATATATGGGACATATTTGAAAAAATAATTAAAATAATGAGTGTTAAATGGAAATTTGAAAACGTTGAGAGGGGGCATATGCCCCCACTCGCTCAATATGCATCCGTGTCTCTCCCTTCAGTAGAGAAATTTTGGAAGTAATTAAGCTGAGCAGTAAGTTCTCGGTGATGGAATTAGATTCATAACACCTTTTGGCAGTTTTTTTTAATTTTTTTATTTATTAATATTAGACAAGATCAAAGGTGCAGACTAAAAATAATCAAATTAGAAAGTATAAAAATGCAACTAATCTTTTTTCTTATACTCTATGAACCAATATATATAACTATTCAAACACAACCCTTGGTCACTTTTTTTTTTTTTTTTTTTTCGGTTTTGTAGGGAATATGGTCAGGTATGCTAGGCGGCACTCTTGTGCAAACTCTGATCTTATTGTGGGTAACCTTTCGGACTGACTGGAATAAAGAGGTACTAAAACTAAACTAAATACTTAATTTATTCCTTAAATTTCAATCAAGTTTCGACATTCAAATATTCAATTAAATTTAATCGATCGTGACACTAATTTTTGACTTAAGCGAACATGATCAACTTTCGGGATGAATTACAAGTGAAATATATATCAGATCGTGCGTATGAATTTTTCTTTTCTTTTCTTTTCTTTTTTCGAAAGGACCGTGCGTATGATTTTGATATTGACATTTTATTTAAAACAAGAGTGAGTGGAATGAACATTGGTGCTGTCTTCTACAATATGATGTTAATCCAGAAAAATACAAAAACATCATTATATATTTTTTAAATGCTATTAATAAACATTCTAATTAATTTTGATTCGTTAATTTTATATCCGTTAAGACTGATTCCAGTCACCAAACAGTAAAAAAAGGAAAAAAAA
Organism: Trema orientale; assembly: GCA_002914845.1. Taxonomy (NCBI): domain Eukaryota; kingdom Viridiplantae; phylum Streptophyta; class Magnoliopsida; order Rosales; family Cannabaceae; genus Trema; species Trema orientale. Next base: position 373,417 of record JXTC01000169.1, read on the forward strand.
AAAAGAGAGGCACATTACTATTTTTTTATATATATTTTTTCTCTGGATTATCGTATTCATATATACAATACAATATGAGAAGTTCTAAATTCATCAACCATTGGACTAAATACATTCATTTTTTTTACATGACAAAAAAGTTGTTTTATTATTTTGTTTTTCCTTTGTACATTCATTATATTCTAAAAATACTATTTTTTTATTTTATGCATTCATTATTTTGTTGTACTAAAATAGAAATAGTAAGATGTGGCCTAAGCTATTATTAAATCATGTTTTATTATGTTTATCTAATTTTTAATTTTTTTTTCAAATTTCAAGTTCTTTTATTTTATTTTATGTGTATAATTAGCTGAATCATGTTATTTTTGCTTCACTTTTTTTTTCTTTTCGTCTATTTTATTTTTCTCAAAAAGATAAATATAAAACTTTTATCGCACTTTTTTTCCCTCTCTTTATATATATGATATATACCATCCAAGTATGTTTCCTATTTCTAAATTCTAAAATATATATATACACACATATACATATAATTCATAATTTAATTTTTTCGTTACATTTTTTTTGAAAAAAATCTCCTTTATTCCGTGTATATATATTTGATATTTTCTATTAATTTGTTAACAAAAATTTTATATTTTTGTTCTAAAAAAATTACATATTTTCATGATTATGAAGAATAGGAAAGATATCTTTCTTCTAAGTTTTAACCCTATAAGTGATTTTTTTTTTCTTGTGTACTGCTAGCATTCTCACCATATAAATGTAATTGGTCTATTTAATTCTTATATGGTCCTTTTTGATAACTCTAATTAATGGTAAAATTGTAACTAAAATTATAAATGTACTAAGTCCAATTGTTGATGGATTTAGAACTTCCCATACAGTATTCTATATTTATTTTTTTTAGAATTTATTGAGGTTCTTCTGTACAGGACAACGAGAAATACGTGAGATTCAGTTAATAGGATTTAAAAGCATTTCTTTCTTTTTTCGTTTAGGAGATTAAAAACATGCCTATTGTTTAATCAAGAAAATAAGCATTTCTTATTACATGCCTACGAAGGAGAATATATAAGGGATCTTTGCTTTTAAAAACAAGAATTTGTAAGGGATATCTCATTATTGCTTGGGGCTTATTGCAAAATGATCAATTTTACGTCTATTTTGACTAAATTTTAGTTTTTCAAATATCCTTGTAACAGAATAACCAGTGCATTAATAAATATACTAAGTGTAAAATATAATGTACCTAGTATAAGACAAATATACTTAAAAAAAATCTAGTATATAGATAGATATATGAAGTGTAAAATTATATATATACTTAAATATTTAGCTATAAAAAAAAGAAAAACATACATTTATTATAATAAAGTGTAAAAAATAACTTCTTCCTTATATATTGAGTACCAATAGTTTCCCGTAGCATTACTCTTACTAATCAAATTGTACTTTGCTAGACTTAATTAAGCAGCCTAATAAAGTTTTGGCACTAAAATATAAATGAATCACTAAATTAGAAGCCTAAGATTCGGTCAGTCTTGAAATTAGTTTATTTTAAAAAATGATAATGTGTTTGCTCTCAACAAAAGGAAAAGAAAAAAAAAAGATTATGTGCAGTAACACTCTAAGTTATGTAAATTTTGCAGGTTGACAAAGCCAAGGCTCGTTTGGATCAGTGGGACGACACGAAGTAATGTTGATAATCTTTTTGTGAAATCAACGAAAAATAAAAAGTAAAAAAGAATTGATCTTGAATTTTAAAATTCTGAAATTCAATTCGGCCTAGCTAGCTATAGCTAGTTCAAGGCTGCCCAAGAATCAGATTCTCCAAATTGTTTCAGTGGCGTTTCATGCTAAGGCCTAAGCAAACTTCAATTTTGTACTATATGCATGTCCTCTTCTTTTAAAAACAAATTTTAAGTTTAAGGCTTGAATTGAACTCATATGGTTTTATGTTTTCACTACAATAAATGTTGTCTTTAGCATAAAGCAATTTGTCACTAAAAGTCATTTCTTTTTTCTAAAATTGTTTAGTCACAAAATTTATTTATTTTACTTAGAAAAAAGTCACAAAATTTATTTTGTGGTAAATTCGTGATTGGAGGTCCCAAAAAAAAAAAAAATGTAACTAATATAATGACATTGTTTTGGTGACAAAATAATTATCGTACATGTGCGTGCATCTTTATAGAGAGAAAAAAAAAGTTTCTTCCTCACTATAAATACTTAAAAGCATGATATTTAATCTAAGAGTGCAGTATTGGACTTTTAGTGGAGTGTCTACTTTACTAATAGTGTTTATATAAATACCATAATAAGAGTTATTATGAATTTATCATACTATTGGAGCTTAGGTTATTTGGATCCATTAGGTTCCTTGTTTAACTCAACAAAGTTCATTAATTGGTTGGTAGTATTTATGAAATTAGTTTCATGAAACTGTGTAAAATAATAATTCTACACAGAATTTGGTATTTTTATAAATAAGTTACATGAGTTGGATATATTTATAAAAATGCACTCAAAGCCCAAATTAGAGAATAAGCTCAATCCTATTTGGACTAGGGTTAGCAGTTTTTGGCCCCATATATATAAGATATATAAGAGAAAAAACTGCACAGTAATACTTAGAGTGACACGTGAAACAGAGGTAGAGAGAGAGAGAGAGAGAGAGAGGGAGAGAGAGGATTTTAAGCCAAGGCTAAAAAATAGAGTAGAGAAAAAGTTTCTAGCAACCTCACAGTCTCATCTCACGTCCCAGTGTTCCAAAAGATCAAGAAGGTATTCTTAATTATTCTCCAATGAATGATTCAACTTGGTGCTCATTCACCTCATCAATTAAGAGTTAGAGCATAGACAAAAAAATCTAGGATTGGAGATTTGATCACCATCAACAAGGAGATCAAGGAGGAGCATAGTACAACAGGTAAACCCTAACCTCATATCTAGGATTTGTGTATCTAGATTTGATTTATATTATACATGATACTGTAATTGATATATGCATGTTCTATAGTTATGAAAATTGTTTTCATGAAAAATTTTAAAACTTAAATCTACTAACTTTTCTGCTGTATTCATAATGTGATCATGTGTTTTTCCATAGTTTCCATGCATGTATGTTTTTTCCTAAGTATTAGGCCTATATACCAGTAATTTGTATCAAGAGCATAAGTTCATATTTATAGCATAATATTGATCTAGAATTGTATGATCTAGGTTATGTGATTGAGTTTAAACAATTTTTGTTTATGATAGTTAAATGATTCACGGTGATGAATGTTGTTTAATTACGTATACTATTGATTTTTACATGGCGAGAAAACTTATGGATTGTGATAGCTAATGCCTTAAGTCGTAAACCTCATGGCATACTTACTTCTTTGGTACGTGAAGAGTGGAAAAATTCACACCATTGGCAATTATAATTTGGAGTATTTCAAGAAAAATGATGTTGCTTGTGTTAGCAATATAGTGGCTACTCCCTCACTTCTCTAGATAGCTCAGCAGAACCGATGGCAAAATCAAGGGTTAAGAAAAATCTGGAACCAACTCCAGAATGGTGAATAATTAGATGGTTAGAGCACTAATAGGGAATGATTTATACTTTTCAACAGAAAGTTAGTTATGGCTAATGATCTACACCTTCGAGAGACTATTCTGACTAAAGCTCACAAATCCAAATTTGCAGTACATTATAGTAGTACTAAGATGTACCATGACTTAAAGAGGCAGTATTGGTAGAAAGGTATGAAATGAGACGTAGTTACTTTTGTGGCTAAGTATATGACCTATCAACAAGTCAAAGTGGAACATCAAAGACTAGCCAGACCACTTCAGCCATTGCCTATTCCATAATGAAAATAGGATAAAATTACTATGGACTTTGTAATTGGATTACTGAGGACTTAAAAGAAAAATGATGTAGTTTGGGTGATTATTGATCGAATGATGAAGACTACCCACTTTATACCAATTTGGATTGATTTTTCTCTCAATAAACTGAGTCGCCTTTATGCGAATCACATTGTTCGTTTGCATAGAGTGCTTTCCAATATAGTTTCTGATAGAGATTTAAAGTTTACATCCAAGTTCTAGAGAGCTTTACAGAAAGCTTTAGGAACAGAACTGAATCTTAGTACAGCTTATCACCCTCAGACAGATGGCCAATCTGAGAGAACTATTCAGATTCTAGAGGACATACTTTGCTCATATATACTATACTTTGGTGGAAGCTAGAATGATCACTTGTCATTAGTAGAATTTTCTAACAACAATAGCTACCAAATAAGTCTTAGCATGGCTCTATATGAGGTATTATATGGTAGGTCGTGTAGGTCGTCCTTGTGTTAGGCTGACATAGAGGAGGGAATTATTCTTGGGCCAGAATTGATACAAGAGACTACTGAGAAGAATACTATGATAAGAGAAAGACTCAAGGTTATTTAGAGTCATCAAATGATCTATGCGGTTCCCCTAAGATGAAAAGTAGAGTTTGATGTTAGTGATTGAGTCTTCCTAAAAGTCACACCAAGGCGCGAAGTCACTAACTTTGGAGTTAAAGAAAAGTTAGCTCCAAGGTATATTGGGCCATTTGTGACTACTGAAAGAATTGGTCCAATAGCATATTGATTAGACTTACCACCACAATTGGATCATGTGCACAATATCTTTCATGTTTCAATACTGAGGAAGTATATTCCGAACCCATCTCATGTGATTCAATATGTAAAAATATCCATTCAAGACGATGTCTTATAAGGAGCAACTAGATCGAATACTAGGAATAGATCTCCAAGAACTTCACAATAGAGAAATTTCACTTATCAAGGTTCTTTAGAATCATCACAAGGAAGAAGAAGCTACTTGGGAACTCGAGATAGAAATATATGAAAAATTAACTTTTAGCTTGAGGCTGTACTTTGAATTTATGTCATGTACTTGAATTTCGGAACGAAATTCTTTAAAAGAGGGAAAGATGTAAAACCCCTAATTTTTGTAAAGGTGTTTTGGTCTTTTGACTATATAATTTAAGAAAAAAATTGATTTTGGCTTAAAATATAAAATTTTTTGAAAAAGGGACTAAATTACAACTCTAAAGGACTTAAATGAAAAAAAATTAGAAAAGTAGGGACTTATGTGCAATTTTTAAAATATTGCACAACCCATTAATGATGTGCCACGTACCACTCTCCCCTCTCTTCTCTTGCCCTTTCTCTCTTTTCCCCTCAGCTTCTCTCTCTTCCCCCCTCCCCCCCCTCCCCCGCGTGATGGAACACGCAGCCGAAACTAGCTCAGCTCCGATGATCACCTTCTACCGTGACTCAACTTCCAGCACCAGTGCGATTCAAACCCCAGCCTCTGAATGAGCCTTCGACCGAAGTACTAGCACCGCTAGAGCTCGTAGGCACGGACGTGAACGATAAAACTGCAGTGATCAATTTTGCCCGCTAGCGAGGTTTCCGGCCATGTCAGGCCTTGAAACTAGACTTTGTCGATTCGTCTCCTCATGGGCAATCTCATGGTAAGTATCCCTCAGCTTGATTTTGCCTTGTTTGATTTCGATCTCGTTGGATAGTTTTGTATATTTAGTTTCGCAGTTTACTTTTTGATCAGGCCGTTAGATCGTAAAACTAGTGTCATTTTTGTAATGTACATAAGAAATGGTGAAAATGAGATATATATTAACTATATTTAGAAACGGACACAGAAAACAAAATCGAACGGCTCGGGATTTACCTCGTTTTATGTGTCGAGGATTAGATTTTGGCCCGAGCCCGAATCGGTCAAGTTATATGTCTAACCTAGCTAATTTGGTGCTAGAAATTCAGTGGTAAGGTCCATGTCGCAATTTAAAGCTCCGTTGGAAAACTGAACTTTTGAAGCAAGTGATTGAGGGTTCGAAAACTACCCCTGACCCTCCGAACTACTACCAAACAACATCAAACACCATCTATAGCACTGTAGCACTATCTAGTCACTCGTTTGAGGAAGGGATTCAATTACTTAATTCTAAAATTAGTTGAATTATGAATTTGCATATTTTAAATAAATATGGAATTTTATGAAATATTTAGTAAAAATAATGTTTATATCTGTTTTGAGTTGATTTGATATTTAAACTGCCTACGAGGCACGTCACACTAGTTGACGTATCATATACACTATTTTGAACTGTTTTCGGCAGGAAATTGGATTTTTGAATTTTGATGAAAATGGCTACTATGCTGCTGAAATTTCAAAAAAGTCCAAAATAATTGAGAACTCAGTTTTGAGGACTAAAAGTGGTTTGATTAAAGAATACTGCATGGTTATTTTATAATTATATGAAAATGGTGCATATTCCTATTCTGTTATTCATATAGCTTTTGCATGCACTTATACACTTACGCAGCCGTCTTACAGTGCCTTATGTTGGGTGCTCGGACTTACGGTCACCTTTATAGATAGCTTAGACTTACGAGTGACCCACTAGGATACCTCGGACATCATGATTATATATATAGTTATATGTTAGCTTGAATAGATATATATATTAGTTTTGATATGATGTTTTAATTAGAATATTTCAACTTTTGGACAATGATTTCACTTGAATTTTATGAATCATTTTGAATAGATCACTAACTATGCAGGATCTTCAACGTGAGCATATTTATATTAATTATAAAAACCTATAATCGATTCTCTACTGGGCTTTAGCTTACCCCCTTCCCCTTTCCCCTCAGGTGGCACTCAATGTGATTTGGATAGAAAGACCTAGAGAGAGGCACTGAAGGCTTACTAGTTTGTTTGTATTTTGGTAAATTCCTACTAGATTTGTGAATTATAAACTTGAGTAGGAATTTAGATTTAATTGTAACTGAGTAAGCTTATTTGTGAAATTTGAATATAATTTATATAAGCTTATTTGTGAGATTTGAATATGATTTATATAATCTATGTCTATGTTAATTTGGGTGTAAGATAGATATTTAATTAAATATTTTATAGAGGTTAATTTGAAAAATCGAAAGTTCTGAATGTTTTTTTGTACTATTTTTAAAATTATTCCTAGTATTTCTAGTTTATAAAATACACATTCTGTCATTGACCCTGGCCTCGGGTCGTGACAATGATTCCTTCTACCAGCTGTCCCAAGAGCACGGCCGATTACGTACATATGAATTGGCTGTATATTCGTGGTTAGGGTTGAGTTTATTGAATCTTATGTTATAAATCATCTCCCATATTTTTTATTAAAGAAAAAAGAAAGATAATCTCAACTAAAAAGAGAGAGGAAAAGTTAGTTAAGAAGGATATTATTTAATTAAGATGGTTAAATATTACAAATTAAAAGTGAATTGTATCATGTTGATGTGCTGACTATATATAAACCATATAATTTAAACGAGAAATTAAGCAAAACTGATTTCGTAGAATTTTATAAGCTTGTACTAGACTCTTACTCTTTCAGCTAATTTATATAAAAGCAAATTCAGTCCCCTGAACTCAACACATGAGGGCTGAATATGTTCTTGCAAGTTGTAGCCAAAAGTATATGATAGCTAATGATGATTAATTAGATTAATCAACTAACCTTGATTAATCGATACCATATATAAAATCCCTATACAATGCCGTAGTTGGATAGGTAAAATTATTGTAATATCCTTCCAACACATATTTACCTTTAAGTTACTATCTTTCTATCAAGAAATAATGTGGTCGATAATTTTGTTCTCAATGGCTATTTAGATAAAATTATCAACCAATTCACAAAGTAAATACTAAGATCTTAGATTTAATTATTCCATGAGTCTTGAAAGATCTTAAAATGGCATTAATGTATAGTGTCCTTAACTATTTGGTGTTCCTATTAATTCATAAATTATAACCTCCAATATACTAGAGTTTACCTCGAGTTTCTCAGAGGCTAGTCTTTAAACAAATCAAAAAGTTATAACTCATGAAAATAAGTCTAGTCAAACATGAAGAATTAAAATCTACATACTAAGAGCTAGTTTGTGAAAATACTAAGAATTGAGTTACAACACTTTAATTCTTTATATTACCTGGTTCAGTTCAATATATATAACTTATTTATGTTGTACTAGTGTTTCTATCAGAAGTCAGACACTTCAATGATTTGAGACACATCATTTCAGTTGAGATAGACAAACACTATAATCTTTAGTAAATAAAGTATTCTCTCTTTATTTACAAATTGTAAACTAGTTAATTTAGACTTAGATAAAGAAACAAGTCTCTCAATAATTAACAATTAATCATATTTATTTCTTTATACATAAATAAAGCCATGGAATCCTTTTCAGATAAATAAACTATTCAATTGAGATAGTTTAATCTAGCAAATATCATAATTTCATATAAGAGAAAGTTATTTATACTAAAAGGGTAAAATTAGAAATATGCTTTTAAAGACAACTATCCCAACATCCACTGTCTCCCACCAGCGAATGGCACTCTCTGTCAGACGAGTAACGGCAAAGACTGCCCAAAACTCCACCGAAGTACCAAGGGCCCGAAAGTGCCTTTCCATTTCAAGCAACCAAGCAATCGCCGTGAAAGCTTCTGGTCTTCCATCAAACTGCCCTGGCTGGAGATGCATGAACTGCTGGAGATGATCAGACTGATCCAACTGATGTTCCCTCAGAGCTGGAGGCTGATAGTCTAGATCGCTCATCTAGGCGAATGTCTGCTACATTGCCTCGATCAAAGGAGCGAAATCCAGACAATGAGGAGATTCGGCACCCAGCTGGTGCCTCAGAACTCTTCTTAGAGGCATCCTTAAAAGTCTGAAACAATATTTCAAGTTGTTAATGAGATAATGATGCATGCTTGTTATAAAAACAACTTCAATTTAGTTTAATAGTGATAAGTCTGAGCTATTAAACTCAAACTCTGATATCAAAATTTCTGTCACGACCCAAAACCCAGGCCAGTAGCAGAGAAGGAAAATTTCACCAAGATAGGAACTGCCTTGATTTATTTTAAAAAGGTCTTAAAAGTTTCAATTTTATAAATAGTCCATTTAAACAAAATATTTAGAATTTTATCTCGTGAACCTCTCCCATAGTTCATATACACCATTAAATATAGATAGAGTAGTAATTGAAAAACATAGTTCAAAATAGAGTTTAAGCATCATCATCATCCATAACAAATATTAAATACCAGAATGGCATATATAAGTTCACAGACATAATAGAAAGCATAATCTTGGTTCAATGCTAATACAAAATCCAAATAATCTAAATACTACAATAACAAGCTTTTAGCATTACCAAGATACAAACTACAATCACAGACGACCTCTTAATCCTCTTGATCACTAAGGCTGTACTGAACACCACCTAAGGAAGGAAGGTAGGGGGTGAGCATACAATGTCCAGTAAGAAAATAGTTACCTCGATGGAAAATATTTTAGTAATAGAAAATTCATGCATGGTTAGTTTAAATCCAATACATATATATAATAGTCTAAAACTAAAAATCCATATGTATATGTATAAATAAAACAGTATGAGCAAAACCATTCAATTCATATGCACATGACACAAATCAACCCATACCCATGAGCTCTTATCCTCTCATCTGTGAAAACTCAGGATGATGGCATTAAGTGTACCTAACAGCCTACCTGACACCTAAGCCCATACCTAGAGGGGACACCCATGTGTCGCCTACCAAACTTGGAGGGGCAACAGAATTGCCTACGCCTGCCAAATGGGGAGGTAATTAGAAGAAACAAACACCGCACAGGTCTACGGACTCTACACCGATGGTGGGGCACGCAGTACCACACTGAAAACCCATGATGCTAACACGATGCTCATGTATAATCCTATGACACGTGCAATATAGAACTGAAGTGTGAAAACTATAGTGCTCTGGTTTTTTAATAGGTTTTATAAAAAAAAAAATAGGTAGCATAACGGCTCTATTTTTAATATACCCAAAAATAACATGCACTCAGAAAATTTCCACAGCAATACAATATATATATATATCATATTAATCAAATCCCATCATAGTTATTCAAATAGTTCTAAAATCATATTTGTCATCATATCTTGCAGAAAATAAGTTTTATTCAAAAACAATATAAAACAGATGTAACAGAATTCGTGCCTCACTAGAATACTGATACCACACTATTGAATCCTCAAAATGTCATTGGATGATCGCTTGGAGGGTTAGAAACTAATTCCAAGCCCTCAATCGTTCTCTTGTGAAAAACCAACTTCTCAACAGAGCTTCAATTCCATAAACGGCTAGCATTCAAAATAGCTAGGTTAGACATATAATTTGTCCGATTCGGGGATGGTATAGAAGATTGAAATCACAGTTCTCCATATACTCAATCCATCTCTTTTGTCTCAAATTCAAGTCTTGTTGAGTAAATAGATATTTCAAGCTCTTGTGATCGGAGCAGATATCAAACTTAACAATGCACATGTAACATCTCCAGATCTTGAGAACGAAGATCACAACTGCCAACTCTAAAACATGAGCAGGGTAGTTCTTCTTATGTTGTTTTAACTGGCGTAAAGCATAGGCTACGACTTTACTATTCTGCATCAAAACACATCACAATCTTGAACGAGAAGCATCTATGTACACAATATAAGGTTCATTACTATCAGGGACAATAAGGATAGGTGTTGTTGTCAGTTTCTCTTTCAATTTCATGAATGTTGTCTCACATTTGTCATCCCAGACAAAGTTGACATCTTTTCTCCTTAACGTGGTTAAAGGCAATGCGATGCTCAAAAAGTTCTCCATAAAATGACTATAATAACCAGCAAACCAAGGAAACTTTGTACTTCAGTCACATTCCTCGGTCTCTCCCATCCTAGAATAGACTCTATCTTGGAGGGTTCGACGGAGATATCATCTTGAGAAATCATGTGCCCGAAGAATTTTACTTCTGTCATCTAGAAATCACATTTTGATCTCTTAGCTTACAACTGATGATCTCTCAAAATCTGAAGCACGGCCCTTAAGTGTTCAGCATGTTCTTCCCAAGTCTTAGAATAGATTAGGATATCATCAATGAATAAAACCATAGATCTATCTAAGTGAGGCCTGAAAATCCTGTTCATATGGTCTATAAATACTGCAGGTGCATTTGTTAATCCGAAAGGCATAACTAGAAACTCAAAATGACTGGACTATATTACTATTCTATTTTATCTAATCCAATTTTTAAAATAGTACAATCATATCATATCTTATCTTTCATTTCAAAGGAAGTCTAATTACTGGCAATTAACATTTTGAACAGTACCTAGACAAGACTCTAATAAATGCATGCTAGCTAGTAGTGAGAGGGTCAGATCTAGAGAATGGTCTTAGATTCCAGGCATTATTTTTGTTTTGAGGAGTGTTACTAATATTCTTTTTCTTTTTAGACTTGATGTCTTGATTTTGTGACTTCCAATAATAAATGGTTATTCATAATCAAAATAGTGAAAAAGTTATAGGATTTTTACATCTGAGGCAGTGAGAAAAAAAAAAGCAGACAAAAAATTGCAATTAGCACTCGTCTTTTCATTTTTAATGCCTCTTTAGTGAAGAATGGGTTGAAATGGTTACTAATTCATAATAAACACATCTTTGATTTTTTTTTTTTTTTTGTGTTTTACATTTTAAAAAAATGTCATTCTTAAGGGTGTAGCAAAATCTTGTGGCATAGGTCTTGTGGTACGTAGAGTGTGTTAGCATTACACTACACCAACTTGTCAATTTTGGTATATTTTATGTCTGAATGTAACATATTGATTTATTTGTCCAAATCAACCTCTTAAATAATTCAAGCACTTCTTATATAAATAAATCAATTTTAGTCGATAATTTGGTTAGGTTTACCGTTTCAAAGGAACTCAACTATTATCATTGGTGGCGGTGGCGGCATAGCAGCAAGATGTCCTACTTGGAGCCTTTTCTTTTATCCAACCTAGGTTAGAATTTCATAATAAGCATTTGCTTCGAGGTCTTGGCTTCTAATGAGTATTTATTATATGTCTGGCCCCTAAATTTGCTAGCTGTTAAAGGCATATTGCTATAGACAAACAACATTTAGAAGATGAAAAGTGAAAGCATCCAACTTTTAACATAAAAGATATGCTCAATTTTTTAATGATCCTTTATATGACAATATCTTAGCTACCACGATCTCTAATTAGCAATTATACAGCTTATAATATGTTATATATTTTTTTTAGATACAGCATGACAATTTCAAGGTGGGTGTATGTGACTGCATTGGGATTTAATGCAGCCGCGAGGTACAGTGATTTACTATTGTTTTTTCATCTCTAAATATATATATATATATAAATTGTTACATTATTTATGTCACTAATTTAAAAACTTAATAGTGCTAGAAATTAAAATAGTGTACGCGTGAGCAATGAAATAGGGGCAGGCAATCCAAAATCAACAGCTTTTGCAGTAGTGACTGTTGTTAGGAATGAATATGGGATTGAAAATACCAAACATAAATCCTAGATCATTCATGCAAAACTGATAGACAAGGATTCATTGAGTATACCTGAGTCCATGATAGATACTGTAATCTGGACAATGAACTAAAGGCAGAAGCGATAAAAACTAACTGTGATTACCTGAGAGTTTGGTCTTCCACACAATCTAATCCCTAAAACACTCAGATAGAACTCTCTGTAATTGATGATAGGCCAAGGAAGAATGAGCGTATGTGAAAAGGTGGTGGAGACCATAACCCTAATATTCTCTTTATATAGTCTCTTGTTGGGTATCCATCACACCCAACTGGATGACTAACACGGTATCCACATTGGTATCTATACCCAGTTAGATATCCTGACCCAGCTTTATTAAATCACTTATTGGGCCTGCTTAAGAATAATATGACCTAATACAATTGTTGAAATATGTGGCTCAATATAGGAAATAGAATTTCCCAACAATCTCCCACTTGGGTCACATATGAACCAAATATAATTGTATTACAAAACTGAAATATGGCCATGAATATACCATATTATTCTTGAATATCCCCGAAGTTGCAATCCCGTCCATCAGAAATATCAGCACGAAACCAAAGCGCTCGTTGTTGCACTTATTCAGATGGTAACTAGAACCCTCAATGATCACTGTACTAATACACCCGAATGACACAGATCTAATATGGAATGTGGCATAGAAATTACATGCAATGTGATTCACCGTGCCTATTTCTAACTGGTCCACCCGAAACTTTATTGAGATCAATCTTAGTCTTTCTCCTTTAGTGTATTACTGCACACTTTATTGTTAACCACAATGAATATAGTTTACAATTAAAACCATCATCAACCAAAATACTGCAGTATACAGAAAAACAAGTGTCACACAATAGGCATCTAAACCAAATTACAAACTCCCACTAAAACTGCACACCATCCAAAAATATAATACCTATATGAGCAGTGTGCTCGTGAAAGACTTTAGGTGGTAAACCTTTGGTGAGTAGATCCACTATTATAGAGTTTATACCGATATGCTCAATTGACACTAAACGACTTTGTACTCTTTCTTTAATAGCTAGGAACTTAATGTCAATATGCTTTGACTTCGATGAGTTCTTATTGCTGTTGGAATATAAGACTGCTGAGTTATTGTCATAATAAAACTTCAATGGCCTCTCAATGCCATTTACTATATGCGGCCCAGTGACAAAGTTACGCAGTCATATTCTCTGATTGGATGCCTCATAACAAGCTATGAATTCTGCCTCCATAGTTGAAGTAGCTATGAGTATCTTCTTGGTACTCTTCCAGGTTATAGCTCCTCTAGCTAAAAGAAAGACATAGCTTGATGTGGATCTTTTACTGTCTAGACATCCTGCAAAATTAGAATCGGAGTACTCAATGATCTCCAATATGTCTGATCTCTGATACGTGAGTATGTACTCCTTTGTTCTCTGTAAGTATCTCATAACCCTCTTTGCTGCCTTCTAATGATCCACTCTAGGGTTACTCATATATCTGCCCAACATGCCAACTATGAACGCTAGATCTGGACGTGTACATACTTGTGCATACATCAGACTCCCTACAGTCGAAGCATAAGGAAATTATTGCATGGCTTCTTTATCAACATCATTCTTAGGGCTTTGGCTGAGGCTAAATTTATCTCCCTTAGACACTGGAGTGTCCGTTGGTGCACACTTATCCATACCAAACCTACTGAGCACTCTCTCGATATAGCTCTTTTATGATAATCCGAGGATACCCCGAGAACGATCTCGGTGTATCTGTATATCTAATACAAAAGAGGCAACTCCAAGATCTTTCATTACAAAATTCTTCGCAAGAAATCTCTTGGTGTCGTGCAATAAGCCTATATCACTACTTGCCAGTAGTATATCATCAACATAAAGTATCAGGAAGATAAACTTACTCCCACTGAACTTATGGTATATACAATCATCAACAGGATTCCCCTCAAAACTAAACTAGAGAATTATCTCATGAAATTTGTGATACTATTGACGGGAAACCTGCTTGAGACTATAGACGGACTTCTTGAGTTTACAGACCATAGAGTTTGGATCTCCCGATACAAAGTTTTCTGGTTGCATTATATATATTGTTTTATCAATGTCTCTATTAAGAAATATTGTCTTAACGTCTATCTAATGATGCTCAAGATCATAATGTGCTACAAGTGCCATAATAACTCTAAACGAGTCTTTCGAAGCAACCGGAGAGAAGGTCTTGTTAAAGTCAATGCCTTCCTTCTGAGTAAAGCCTTTAGCGACAAGACGTGCCTTATACCTCTCAACATTGCCTTTCGAATTCCATTTGGTCTTAAATATCCATTTGCAACCAATGGGCTTTGAGCCTTCAGGCAATTTTCCAAACATCATTGTCTCTCATAGCCTTCATCTCTACATTTATGGCAACGATCCACTTTTGAAAATTGGAACTTTGTTTGACTTGTGTGAAATTAACTGGTTCATCTTCCACTATCCCGATGTCAAACTCATGTTCCTAGAAATATATGACATAATCATTCGGAATCGCACTTCTCTTTTCTCTAGTGGACCTCCTTAAAGGCACTAGTTCTTAAGGCTGTTGAGTTTGCTCTACAGGAGCATTTGCCTCAATGAGGATAGGAACCTCTTGAATATTGTCTTGAACTGGAGTAATTACATCTTGAATAATGATATTGTCAGGATTAGGATCCTGAGTGTCCTGACCATTGTTAATAGTAATCATAAGAAGATGAACAAATTCCTCTTCAAGGACAATGTCCCTAACTTTGTCTTCCCTCCTAAACTCAATATCCTCAAGAAATTTGACATTTCCCATCTCAAAGAAAGAGTTTGCTGTGGGATCATAAAACTTATAGCCTCTGGATCTTTTAGAATACCTTACAAAATAGCAATTTATAGTTCTTGAGTCCAGTTTCTCTTTATTTGGCCCGTAAGGCCTTGCCTCAGCTGGACAAACCCATATATGTAAATGACTTATACTAGGCTTCCGCCTAGTCCAGAGTTCATAAGGGATTTTTGCTACTGCTTTGCTCAGTACTCTGTTAAGGATATATGCTGTAGTTTTGAGTACATCTCCCCATAGTAATTCTAGTAAGGTGGAATGACTAATCATACTTCTTACTATATCCTTTAGTGTTCTATTACATCGTTCAGCAGCACCAATCATGCTAGGTTTCCCAGGCATAGTGTATTGCGGGATAATACCGCACTCTTCCAAATACTTAGCAAAAGGTCCTGGATGTTGCTCACCTGATCTGTCATACCGATCGTAGTACTCATCACTACGATCAGATTCGACAACCTTAATTATCTTATCAAGCTGATTTTCAACCTCAGCTTTATAAGCCTTAAATACGTCCAGTGATTGTGACTTCTCTTAAATTAAGTATATGTACCTATAGCGAGAATAATCGTCCATGAACGTGATAAAGTACTATTATCCATTTCAAGAAGCCGTAGGGAATGGATTACAGATATTCGTATGTATCAGTTCTAGGACGCCATAGCTCCAATTGGTACCTAACTTCTTAACGTTTGTCTGTTTCCCTTTTATACAGTCAACGAAGACTTTAAAGTCTGCCAAATTAAGAGGACCAAGGATCCCATCAGACACAAAACGTTCAATTTGTTATTTAGAAATGTGTCATAAGTATTTGTGCCACAACATCGATGAGTTCTCCTTAGTTAATTTTTATTTTGTACCTCTTGAATTAACACGCAGAGTTTCATTAACAGAAGGTTGGGTATTTAACATATAAAGATTGTCAATAAGAACACCAGTATCAATAAAATTCGAATAAAGTGTAAAACTAAATAAATTATTTCCAAAAGAACAAGAATAACTGAATTTGTCCAATACAGAAACTGAAACCAAATTCCGTCTTAAAGACGGTGCCACAAAAGTCTTATATAAATCCAAACGTTTTCTAGAATTTAAAGACAATCTAAAGTGCCCAATGGCCTCCACTGAAGTTGTTTGGCTGTCGCCCACATAGATGACTCTTTCATTATTACTTGGCTTCTGGCTCTACAGGCAACTCTGCATGGAAATACTAACGTGAGTAGTAGCATCAGAATCTACCCACCAAGTGTCCTTAGGTACAAAAGTTAAATTAACTTCGGAATAAGCATAAATGAGAAGCTTACCCTTCTTAACACGCCAAGTTTTATGCCTAGTGCATTCCTTCTTCAGGTATCCACCCTTTCTACAAAAGAAGCAAACTTGCTCATTTTGCTTCTTCTGTGCCTTAGCAGGTAGAGCTACTGCAGCTTCCTTAGCCTTAATCATTTTTTTCTTCTTTGCTTTAGAGGTAGTGATCAAGTTAGCACTTTCAGGCATTTCAGCTTTGATTTTTTCTTCCTCCTGAACATAAATGACTATTAATTTATTAATATTTTATTTGTCCTTTTGGGCATTGTATATAGTCTGTAGGTTCTCATACTGATTAGGAAGAGAAAGTAAAACCAAGGCCACAAGCAAATCCTTATTAATTTCTAACTTAAATTCCTTAAGCTTGCCAGCCAAATGAGACATCTGCATGATGTACTCCATTATGTTTCTTTTGCCGCTGTACCTCATTGAGATGAGTTTTCCTAAGGTAGTAATCATCTCACCCTTCTCATTCTTAAAATATAATTTCTTAAGAGCAGCAAAGAAAGTGATGCAGTGCGTCATGAGTTCGAGTTTTTCGAACACTACGATCGAAATAAGTGAGAGTTGGAGTTTCCGGTAGACCGCCGGTAATTTCCGGTCTACCGCTCGAGTCTACCACCCAACAAGCAGTCTACCGATTTTTCGTTCAAAATAGTGATTTACTCTCTGGAAGAATCGGCAGATAGAATCGGTCTACCGCCCAGGCTACCGGTCCGCGTTTTCAGTAATTTTTCTTACCCGTTTTTGCGTTTTTTCCCTTTATTTTGTTACCAGATTCCGAATATTTTAATATTTTTAGTAGGGTTTCGTGTTTTATCTAGTTTTCCTATATATTGTAAGCCATAAGACCTTTTAGGAAGAGGTTTTTAGTTTGGAATTGATTAATAAAATTCTAGAGAGAGTATCTCTTTTCTTCCCAAATTTCTGATATTATGTGAGAATCAACGATTATTTGAAGCCTATTTCTTGGTATTCGTGAGCGAATCAATAAGCTATAGTAGGTTGTCCTCAATTTTTCCGAAAGATCTTTCTCATTAGACGCTTCCGCTACATCAGTTGATACCAGAGCCGCATTCGTTCTTGACAAGATGCCGCCAAGAAGACGCCCAGCCAACGAGGTCCCCCTGGATGAAGTCTATGAACGTGATCGGACGACGCAATTAGAGTAACAGGTGGCCCAATTAACGGAGCAGGTGGCTGCATTATTGGCTCTCCAAAATCAATCCCGGAATCGTAACCAACACAATTCAGGGAGTGATGGTTCTAGTGGTGATGAAGAGTACTATGAAGTAGCCCCGCCACATCGGCGTAGGGTTCATATTCCTGCACAAGAGGATGATAGACGGTATTGGGAGACAGGAATGCGCACTAAGATTCCTAAATTCCATGGTAATATGCAATCGGAAGAATTTTTGGATTGGGTATGTACTGTAGAAGAAGTTTTTGAATTCAAGGGAGTTCCTGAGAACAAAAAGGTTTCGTTGATTGTGACAAGGCTTCGTGGTAGAGTTGCTGCATGGTGGCAACAGTTGAAAATGACAAGGACCAGGTTGGGGAAGTTAAAGATTATGGGGTGGGATAAGATGAAGAAGAAGATGTGTGGTGAGTTTCTGCCCTATAATTTCCAAAGGTTGATGTACCAAAGATTGTAAAACTTACGGCAAGGAACCCGCTCCGTAGATGATTATACAACTGACTTCTATCAATTGTTAGTGCGTAACGAAATTCAAGAGACGGACGATCAGTTGGTGGCCAGATATATTGGAGGTTTGCGTCTACAAATTCCAGACACCGTGAATTTATTCGATCCAATCAACGTATCTGCAGCACGCCAATGGGCACTTCAGGTGGAGAAACAAGCCTTAGGACGGTCAGGTAGCACGTCTTTCGGTGGTAACAACAGCAGCAGCAGCAGCCAAGTTGGAGCAAATAAAGGTAACACTTCCAATCAAAGGAGTCCTCCTAATACCACTCAATCTACTAGAGCAACAACTAGTAGAATTAAATGTTTTGGGTGTGGAGAAACGGGTCATAGACAAGCAGATTGTAAAAAGTCCGGTAAGAGAGCTTTATTTGGTGAACCCGGAGAAGTGGAGGATGATGTGGAGATTAGTGAGAAGCCGAATTTTGATGATGGCGCAGAAGAGGAAGAATATATGGAGGGTGATACTGGAACATTACTTGTCGTTCAGCGCTCTTGTTTGACACCCCGAGCTCCAGAAGATGATTAGTTGCGAAACAATATTTTCTAGTCAACATGCACCATTATGGGTAAGGTGTGTAGGTTCATTGTTGATGCTGGTAGCTGTGAGAATATTGTGTCTGAGGAAGCTGTGCAGAAACTAGGGGTGAAGACTGAGAAGCATCCCAAGCCTTACAAGTTAGTTTGGCTAAAGAAGGGAGGAAAGGTTACAGTCTCACAATGAGCTGTAATTCCTTTTTCCATTGGGCAAAATTACAAGGATGAGGTCAAGTGTGATGTGGTGAATATGGATGCATGCCATTTATTGCTAGGAAGACCATGGCAGTATGACAGGAGAGTGCTCCATGATGGGCATCGTAACACTTATAGTTTCTATTTCGATGGTACGAAGATTGTTCTACTACTCAGCAAGAGTAATGAAAAGCCAACACCTACTAGGGATAGTACCAATCTCTTATCTTTAGCTAAGTTTGAAGCAGAGATAGAATATTCTGGATATGTATATGTGTTGCTTAGAAAGAAGACAAACACTGAGGTAGCCATTCCTAAAGAGGCAAAAGCACTAGTTGAAGAATTCAATGACGTGTTTCCTGCCGAGCTACCAGACGGGTTGCCACCCCTACGTGATATCCAACACCAAATTGACCTGGAACCAGGTGTTGCTTTGCCTAATAGACCGCATTACAGAATGAGTCCTAGTGAGCATGAGGAGTTGAGAAGACAAGTACAGAAGTTGCTAGTTAAGGGACATATTAGGGAAAGTCTTAGCCCGTGTGCGGTACCAGCTTTGTTGACGCCTAAGAAAGATGGTTCTTGGCGTATGTGTGTGGATAGTCAGGAAATCAACAAAATCACTGTGAGGTATAGATTCCCCATTCCTCGGCTAGATGACTTACTTGATCAACTTAGTGGAGCTACTATTTTCACTAAACTAGACTTAAAGAGTGGCTACCACCAGATTCGAATACGGCCCAGAGACGAGTGGAAGACGGCATTCAAGATCCGAGAGGGGTTATATGAATGGTTAGTTATGCCATTTGGGTTGTCCAATGCACCAAGTACGTTTATGAGAGTAATGAACCAGGCCCTGCGACCTTTTATTGATAAATATGTGGTAGTTTATTTCGACGATATGCTAATTTATAGTACCAATCCTGAGTTACATCTTCAGCATATTCGGAAAGTTTTAACTGTTTTACGTCGAGATAAGTTATTTGCTGCAGTAAAGAAGTGCATATTCATGACTCCTGAAGTATTATTTTTGGGATATGTGGTTTCTAGTAATGGGTTGCGAGTTGATGAGTCCAAAATAGAAGCAGTGAGACAGTGGCCTAAACCGACAACTATCACGGAGGTATGGAGTTTTCATGGATTAGCATCTTTCTATCGACGTTTCATTCCGCACTTCAGCAGTATTATGGCCCCAATAACTTATTGTATGAAAGGGTCGAGGTTTCAATGGACTGAAGAGGCTGAGAAGGCATTTCAACTTATTAAGGGGCGTCTAACGACTGCACCTTTGCTAGTATTGTCGAATTTTTCCCAGCCATTCGAGTTACACTGTGATGCTTCTAAGGTAGGCATTGGGGTTGTTTTGAGTCAAGCGGGGAAACCAGTAGCTTACTTCAGTGAGAAACTATCTGGGTCTAGAGCACGCTATAGTACATATGATGTGGAGTTCTATGATGTAGTCCAGGCAGTGAAGCATTAGAGACATTATCTGTTTCAGCAAGAGTTCATTCTATATACTGATCATGATGCTCTTAAGCACCTTCATAGCCAAGACAAGGTTTCTGCTAGACATGCATCTTGGTCAGCTTATTTGCAGCAGTTTACTTTCGTGCTCAAGCATAAGGCGGGAGTTACAAATCGAGTTGCAGATGCACTGAGTCGCCGGAGTAGTCTATTGGCCACTATGAAAGTAGAGGTACCGGGTTTCGATACATTCCGTAATTTACTTGAGATTGACCCTTATTTCTCTATTATTGTGGCTGCGGTAAAGGCGGGAGAAAGAACAGACTATTTGCTGCATGATGGTTATCTCTTTTGGGTTACTCAACTTTGTATTCCAGATTGTAGTTTGAGGCTCCAGATTATTCAAGAGCTTCATGGCGAAGGCCATGTAGGACGAGACAAAATTTTACAGTTGTTGAAGAGTTATTATTTTTGGCCAACCTTACGCAAAGAGGTAGAGAGGTTCGTGGAGTGTTCTCGCATATGCCAAGTGTCAAAAAGGGGAGCGACTAATGCTAGATTGTTTATGCTATTGCCAATTCCTACACAACCTTGGTCAGATGTGGGCATGGATTTTGTTCTGGGATTGCCAAGGACACAACGAGGTAATGATTCTATCTATGTGGTAGTCGATCGTTTCTCGAAGATGGTGCATTTCCTTCCTTGCAAGAAGACTACAGATGTAGTTAATGTAGCACAGTTATATTTTTGGGAGGTGTATCGATTACACGGATTGCCTACTTCCATTGTTTCTGACCGTGATACACGCTTCATTAGTCACTTTTGGCGTAGCTTGTGGAAGATGGTGAACACTCAGCTGAATTTTAGCACAGCTTATCATCCCCAAACTGATGGACAGACGGAGGTGGTGAATCGTTCTCTTGGAGATATGTTGAGATGTTTAGTTGGTGAGCACGTGAAAAGTTGGGATCAAAAGCTTTGTCAGGCCGAGTTTGCTTACAATCATGCGGTGAATCGAAGCACGGGTTTTAGTCCTTTTTAGGTGGTGTATTCTGTGGTCCCACGAGGTCCCCTTGATCTTATTCCATTACCTACCAAGACTAAGATCCATGGAAAGGCCGAAGACTTTGTCCAAAGTTTGCAGGAGACCCACTGCAAGGTATATGACAATTTGGTGCAAGCTACAGCAAAGTACAAAGCAGATGCAGACAGGAAGCGACGACATGTAGAGTTTGAGGTTGGTGACTTTGTGTGGGCTGTGCTTACTAAAGATCGCTTTTCTGTTGGTGAGTATAACAAGCTCTCTGCAAAGAAGATCGGACCGCTTAAGGTGATTGAGAAGATAAATCCGAATGCATATCGTTTGAAGCTTCCGTCTCATATTCGTACCTCGAACGTTTTCAATGTCAAGCATCTCATTCCATTTCATGGTGATTCGTCAGATGATGATATTGCTAGAAATTCGAGGGCGAATTTTCTCCACACTGGAGAGGATGATGCAGCGTGTCATGAGTTCGAGTTTTTCGAACACTACGATCAAAATAAGTGAGAGTTGGAGTTTCCGGTAGACCGCCGGTAATTTCCGGTCTACCGCCTAACAAGCAGTCTACCGATTTTTCGTTCAAAATAGTGATTTACTCTCTGAAATAATCGGTAGACAGAATCGGTCTACCGCCAGTTTTCGATAGACAGAATCGGTCTACCACCCAGGCTACCGGTCCGCGTTTTCAGCAATTTTTGTTACCCATTTTTGCGTTTTTTCTCTTTATTTTGTTACCAGATTCTGAATATTTTAGTATTTTTAGTAGGGTTTCGTGTTTTATCTAGTTTTCCTATATATTGTAAGCCATAAGACCTTTTAGGAAGAGGTTTTTAGTTTGGAATTGATTAATACAATTCTAGAGAGAGTATCTCTTTTCTTCCCAAATTTTCGGTATTCTGTGAGAATCAACGGTTATTTGAAGCCTATTTCCTGGTATTCGTGAGCGAATCAACAGACTATAGTAGGTTGTCCCCAATTTTTCCGAAAGATCTTTCTCATTAGATACTTCCGCTACATCAGAAAGCCTTAGCATTTTTCTCTTTTGGCAAAGAGCCCCGCATGATTTCAGGAATAAAGTGCTTCATGATCATGACATTCATACGATCGAACTTTTCCCATAGCTCAAAGTTCCTTTTATCCTCAGTGAAACTTTCTTCCATAAGAGCAGGGGGTTGGTCCTTTGAGTGCCAGTTCAAGATCCATATAATCCAGTATGATCATGATATTCTCTTTCCAGGCCTTAAAGTTTGTGTTCGTAAGCACAGAAATAGTACTCAAATTGGCAGATATATTAGCAGCAGAAACTGAATAGAGAATAAAACAAAACCATAAATTAAACATGCTCACAATTTAAATGTCATATATAGGCGTATAGTTTAATCACAAAATATGCAAACATGACATATATCACATAATCACATAAGGTAGGCTACCATCATAAGATACCTAGCGCAATATTAATGGGTCTTCCTTTGAACCGATGTATTAACTTGCAAGTGAAACTCTCAGGTGTAATAATCAAATACTGACGGTAAATCCTGTCAAACAATAAACCTTCCTTTGGGCCGATTTATTGTCCACATAGAAACCAAACATCGGTCACATACTTATTATCATAGGTGTGTTTGTTGTCGTGCCAAATAACCACATTCCTTTGGGCTGATAGTTATCCGCATTAACAACAAATCTACAATATCTTTATATGTTAGACTAAACAAAATTACATAACAGAGGTTACTTTGACAATATGTTACTTTATCTGTTTAATCTAACATACAAGACAAATAATGCAAAGAAAATTAACCGAAATGCCCGAAAATCGACTAAAAATAGCCGAAAAACTGAAATTTTCTTTGCTGGCAGAATCGGTCGACTGACTGGCAAAATCAGTTAACCGATTCCACCAGTTTCGGTTTGCCACTTATTGACCAAAAATCATAGAAATGAGACGTGGCTTTCGGCAACTTTTGGTCGACCTAAAAACCACTTTCGGTCGACCGAATCTGATAGTGACCAAATTATCAGATTCGAACTCTGAAATTGGCTCGTTACTTTATCAACCCTATAACTAAATAGAGTTTTTAACAGACAAAGTGAGAGTTATTGTAGTCCTTAGTAGGTCGAAAATGGGTTGAAACTCCATGATTTAAGTCAAAAACGATTGAAATCTGCCCAAAATTTGACCCAAAACTAAAAATTTTGTTGACATTCAACCTGTATGAATAGTATTTTTGATAGACCGAAAACCAGAATTGGTTTACCGAAAATGTTGTTCACGTACGGATCTGAAAAATTCTAGATCTACTTAGATGGCTTCAAACATCAAAATAAACTCGAAAATGATGTTTTTGGCCCCAAATCCAAAATATAAACGACCCAAAAGTCAAAACCTTACTCTCATAGTATCAAATACTCAATAAATCATATAAAATCATATATCATACATGTATAATCTAGACCACCCTTACTCTCATAGCATCAAATACTCAATAAATCATGTAAAATTATATACCATGCATGTATAATCTAAACCCTAGAAATCCAAATAAGCATAGATTATGAAAACTACAGACATGCATGAAAACTTAATCAATCTTGACATGAAATCCCACTCTGATACCACTTGTTAGGAATGAATATGGGATTGCAAATGCCAAACACAAACCCTAGATCACTCATGCAAAACTGATTGGCAGGGATTCATTAAGTATACCTGAGTCCATGATAGATACTGTAATCTGGATGATGAATTGAAGGCGGAAGCGATAGAAACTGACTGTGAATACTTGAAAGTCTGGTCTTCCACACAACCTAATCCCTAAAATACTCAGATAGAACTCTCTGTAACTGATGGCAGGCCACAGAGAGAATGAGTGTACGTGAAAAGGTGGTGGGGACCATAACCCTAATATTCTCTTTATATAGTCCCTTGTTGGGTATCCATCACACCAAATTAGGTGACTAACAGAGTATCCACATTGGTATCTATACCCAGTTGGATATCCTGATCCAGCTTTATTAAATCACTTATTGGGTCTGCTTAAGAATAATATGACCCGATACAATTGTTAAAATATGTGGCCTAATATAAGAAATAGAATTTCCCAACAATTGTAACATTCAGCTCATTCATCATTTCCTTAATCTTCACCATCATGGTGCTTATACTACGCCATGTCATTCGCTATGCATTCACGGATGGTGCTATTGTATCCAATGCCGTCTCTGAACTTGCTCCTTTTCTTTTTTGAAAAGAAGCTAGTTATGCATTAAACAGAAGGAGATAAATCTCTGTTTACAAGACTGGCAACACACTCCGGCATTTCGTCAAGCCAACAGGAGCTACAAACATAACAAAAAGCTGAAATAGCTAGATTATGGGCGATAGCATTCCCCTGATGGGGAATATGGCTGAAACTAACAATACCCAGATTCATACTAAGATTCAAAATATCCAAAATAAGAGGAAAAACAACTAAACGATCATCCTATTGCTTGATTGCCAAAATCACATTTAAAGAATCACTCTCAACATCGATATTAATGAAATTACGGGCTAAGGCAAACTGAAGGCCTTCATGAATCGGAAAACACTTAGCAAGTAAGGGATCAAAGCAGCCATAACATCTCTTAGATAAAGCCCCCACTACCTAACCTCGGTCATCCCGCACGACTGCACCAACCCCCATTAAGTGCGATCTTCCATCAGTGGAAACGTCAACATTCAACTTTAATCTTTCTGGTGCAGGGGGCTGCCAAATGATGCTTGGAGGTTGATGGAGAGAGTTGCCATCCTTACCAGAGGAGAGACGATGATACTCAGTGAGCCAAAGTCCAGCATCTTCTAGGAGCTCTGTATCGGGTCTACACCGACCTCCATAGAGGAAGGTACTTCAGTTGTGCCAAATAAACCAGGCTATGATAGCCCAAAGCTCAAAATCCTGATTAGAGCAAGTATGATATAAATGCAGAATAAAATCAGCAAACTTACCACTTTTAAAAGCATGCATCTTAATCTAAAAGGGACTTTTGCTCCAACAATCCATGACAAAGGGACAAAGAGTAAGTGCATGAAGAGTAGTTTCCTCTTTGACGAGGCAACGGGGACACGCCATAGCACAATCGATTCTTCTTCTAGCAAGATTTGATTGAGTGGGAAGGATATCATTATACGATCACCAAATGAAGATCTTAATTGGAAACTCGACCACTTCTGTGTCGTACTGTTGTCGGATGGACCCACACAGTGCTTGTTGTTCATTATTAACGTGTAACAAGATTGGACACTAAAATTCCCTTTGATGTCAAAATGCCAAATAATACGATCAGCTGGCTGAGAGAGACTAAAGGGCACACCAAGAATCGCTTCATGGTCCACTGTCCAGAAGGTGTCTTTAATCTTAACCATATTCCAAGCACCAGATGCGGAGATTAACTCTTCTACAACCATATCAGCATTCTCCCAGGTTGGTTTTGTAATTGGCTTGAAGAGACTTGGGCAGGGAAGCCACTAATCTTTAAAAACCCACACTGACTGACCATTTCCAATTTTCTAGCGGATACCTTGTTTAAGAGCACTCATTCCCCAAATAATTCCTTTCCATATAGTTGACAAAGCCCAACCAGTGTAGGCATCCAGCAGGTTGGTATGAGAAAAATATTTGTTCTTCAAAACCTGAGACGTGAGGGTATTGGGGTTTTGTGTAATTCGCCAAGCCTATTTTGCCAACAGAACTTGGTTAAATGAACTTAGATCCCTAAAACCCATACCCCCATCTTTTTTTCCTTTGCATAACTTATCTCAGCACCACCAATGCATCTTTCTTTTATTCTCATCACCACCCCACTAAAAGCGAGCAAACATAGCTTGGAGATCATTACACACTGAGACTGGGAGACGAAAAACACTCATTGGAGTTTACTCCTTTTCTCGCTATCTCTATTGTCTTCAATGGCATTCAACCTGTGTTATCTGGTAACACCTAGTTATTAACCTCATAATTATCTATTATACTCGTACAATTATTAATTATATGACTCTGAAAAATATTACTACAACATGATTAGAAAGCAAAATAATCATTTTTCTTGGAATATTGAGTTTATTGCTTAAGCTAGAGACAATAATATCCTC
This sequence comes from Trema orientale, assembly GCA_002914845.1. NCBI lineage: Eukaryota > Viridiplantae > Streptophyta > Magnoliopsida > Rosales > Cannabaceae > Trema > Trema orientale. The sequence continues at coordinate 400,182 of JXTC01000169.1, forward strand.
TGGGATTGGTTGCAAGAATTTTGTTGCGGAGGTGGGGTCTATGCTAATTATTTAACATATTTTTCTAATTACACTAGTTAAAGAGTGCACGTGCAATGCACATGTGAGCTGCTTGGGTTATGTTTCTATCTTTCATATGTGAAAAAAAGAAAGTATTCATAATTAAATTATTTGAATTTAATTTGCATTTCTCACTTTTAGTAAATATATATATATATATATGTAAAACAAGCTATACTAAATTAACTTGGTCTAATATTTTGATTTTTTGACATGTGTTTCCTTAAAAGTGAATTCTTTTTCTTCAATTTTTGGTGACATATTGGTTCACAAAGTTAGAAAAAACGTACGCCATACACTGAGCATCTCAAGCTTAAATGATGGATCAATGGTATAGATATTGCCAATGAGATCTATTATGCCAATTATTTCTTCTTTGATATTTAAGGTTGCATCAACATTCAATTTATACCGAAGACAATGAGGGGAAAAATTAAAGAAACCAAAGCAAAATAAAAAATATATATAATCATACAATCTAATCACTACAAAGAATAAGACTTTTACTGACGCATTGAAGCGTCGGTGAAAGTATTGAAAAGCCATCGTCGGCGAAAAATCATAGCTAAAAGTTAGGTATCGATGAAAAATGACACGCGTAGGTGAAAATGTCAGATTTATGCCGACGAAAAATATGTCGACGTATGTGCTACATCGACAAAGTCTTATGTCCATGAAAAGGTTAGATTTACGCCAACACAAAACACATGTCGGCAAAAGGACAAGTTAATAATTTTTTTTTAATAGAACTTTGGCCGACGCTCTAGCATTTATGCGTCGGCAATGTCTCATTAAATTTTTAAAAAATAATTAATTATTAGTATTTATCGATTAATAATTAATAATAAATAATTAAATTTTTTAGTAATTGATAAATAATTTAAGAATATATATAATTAATTCATATATTAATAATTAATAACAAGTAAATTAATAAAAAATAATTTTATTAAATAGTAAAAATGATACAAATTATTCATAATAAAAAATAAAAAATATTCGACCTTTGCCGATGCCAAAGAGCGTCGGAAAATGCACAGATAAAAAAGATAAAAAAATACTTGACATTTCGGACGCAAAATAATAATGGGTCAGCAAAAGTATTTAAATTTTTTATCTAGAAACAGACGCTGAAAATTCACCCTTCTCGGGTAATTTTTTTAGGGGCAACCTTTTGCCGAGGAGAGCAAACATATAGGTGATAACAGCCTCATTCACCTATTAAAAAAACAAAATAACCTTACCCAAATTATTAATTCGTGGCCGCACTCGCTAATTATATTGCTCAGTTCTCTTTAAACAATACACCTTATATGAAAAGATAGAACTGTGTACACATAGAATCAAGTAATTAAAACTCGTTTTGTGTTCACCTCATCAAACACGTGTTAAAACTGATAAATTTTCTTTAAAAATATCAAAATATCCCATGAATTTTAACCAAATAACGACTTTATCCTCTCGTTATAAAGTAAAAAATTATTAAAAACAAAAAAAAATAGCATTGGGATACAAATTTTGTGATATATAGATATAATATATTAAGAGATCTCTTAATAAAAATATTAAAATCTTCACCACTCATATTGTTTTATTTCTTCCACGTTCCCTTCTTTCTACTCTCCAAAGTTTCAAATTTCCTTTATTACAACACATATGTCATGTTTTGGTGGTATGCCTAGTCTAATAATAACCACACCTCTTTGTGATGTGGAGAGTTTCAAGTTTGAATTCCCATTTCCTCAAAGTCAAAAAAGGGAAAAAAAAAAAAAAACACATGTTATATCTATAATTTTTTAGGGGCATTTGTATCTCAAATTTTATTATTTGTTAGAAAAATGCAGAAAAATATAATAATTGTGTTACAATTTTATTTGTTGCTAATTTTCCATATTTTTTTTTTAAGTTTAAATTTTTTGGGTTTTTTTTTTTTTTTTTTTTTTTTTTTTGTGATCTTTTAGTTAGAAAAGGTTGAACTTGGTTCATAATAATTATAAATTTATAATATTATTTTTAACCAAGAAAGAAAAAAGAATCAAAATTATCAAGCTTAAAAAAAAATTAAATATCAATAAAATGGCTGTGTTGTAATTATAATATATATATATATGTATATATTGAGATAAAGTTGTTTTGATATCGGGTGAAGTGCAAAAAAAAATACCCTCAAATTTGAGTGTTCTCTAATTTAAACCCTGAAGTTTGGACTTTGTAAAATAATTTCTTGAAATTAAGAATTTCTGAAAAATTAATATCCTGGACTAACGTTTTGACCAATTTTAGAAACAAAAAAATAACAATATCCTCCATTAAATTTAAAACTGGATTAATCCTTATTATTGTCCTTAATTTTGAGGATATTATTATCTTTTATTAATTAAAATTATTTAAAAAGTCAACTTAGGTTATTAATTTTTAGAAATTCTTAGTTTGAGTGTATTATTTTACAAAGTCTAAACTTTTTGATTTAAATTGCAGAACACTCAAATTTTAGGATTTTTTTTTTGCAGTTTACCTTTTGTTATTTGAAACAAAGACCACTAAAAATTTAGGATATGTGTACGTATGAAGCTTTTAGTAGTTTCTTGTAGGCCACACTTTCTCACGGTACAGTCTTAACTCCAACTTGTCTTCATTTTGTTATGCCACGATAGAAGGTGAAATAGGGAGAAAGATACAAGAATCGTCTACTCATCTTACCATCTCTCTATCATTCGTCTCCTTTTTGAGCCATAATGAATTGGATGGTATAAGCAAATTCGACGAAGAGCTGCTTCAAGGCTCATTTTAGATACTGTTTAGAAATAAGTTCATCATGATAACGAAATATATAGTTTTGAATTTGGTTGAAAATAAACAAAGAAGAATGTTAGTTGCACATTTTTTTATACTATTTTTTATATTTATTTAATTTCACTACTTGATATGTGAGTTCTAATATGATTTGTTGTATTATTACGGTATTAAATTGGATAGTAGAAACTACATGTCAGATAATGAGACTGAAAAATATGAAAGAGAGTGAGAAAGAGAATACATTTAGTAATTTTTTGTAAACAAATTAATAGATAGATACAAAATCAAGCTTAGTGTTTAATTTTGATTTTGCGAGTCGGAAAAACGATGTTTGTGGTACTCCGTTGGATCGCACGAAGAGGAACTGGCAAGTATTCATGATCAGTTTCTTTATCTGTATACATGGACTACTTTCTACCTCATATGTTTTGCATTGTACATTATTTAAAGCAAAAGCTATAAATGTAGGACATGTCACACAAAGTTTATTGAAGACGGGACAGGCACAGTCGCTCCTAATAATTTAATATTCTTTAAAAGGAAACATATATGGTGGAAAGCAAATTGTTAATAATAACAAAGATGAGATAATTAAGAATGTTGACTTCGAGAATTTGGTTAATTCAATTCATACGATTATTATCAGCAATTAGTGATCTGACAAGTCAAGCGGGCTACTCGATTTCAAAGATTGAAAATAAGGTTGGTACGTAGTGACGCATTAGTTATAAACTTGTGGATAAAGATTGGTAATTATATACATCGAGAAATGCTCTCACATCTCAATATAAAAAATTAATTTGAATGATGTGGTCTTTCATAAATGATTGATTTTTATTATATTTGCTTTTCTTTACTTATACTTCTTAAAGCCTAACCTTTAATAGTATTGTCACGTATGTTTAGCATTTTTATAATAACATGTTGTAATCATGCATCATGAGCGTTTTGACTGGAATTATTATATTTCTTTCCAAGACCAAGAGTAGTAGTAGACCTCTGTCTAGCTCTTTCGTTTTGGCTTATTAGAATCATACACAAACAAAGAGTCAAGTAGTGTTGGGTATATCCTTGTTTAATTATCAGTAGATGTTATGAAATAAAAAAACGAACCAAGCATGAGATCTACCACTCAAAGTAGTTTAGAATTGAAATGAGAACTCCAGAATCATAATTTGACTAGCGGCCTGCGTAGTTGAACATTCATACTCTCACTTTCACACCTGCCTATTGTACAGCATGAAGTACTGGTACATTTATAACATTGATGTAGTATTGGCGATTTAAATATATATAAGGTAATTCGGTACTAGTATTGTGTATGTATCTCTCTAAATTTGCTTTTACTATAATGTAACGTGTGGCTGTCGGGTGTGAATGGCAAGCATTTGTCGCATATGTAAACGTGGGAAGTCACTACACTATTGGTGTTCCTTTGGGTTCGGTTCTCGGCTTCACTTTCAATCTCGGAGCTAAGGTAACTATACTACGTGAACAAAATTAACCAATGTTCTCATCTTCAATAATATTATGCAAAATGTTTTTTAAGTTCTGATACATTTTTTTTTAATAAAAATGTCATAAATATCCTTTGAATTTTAACGAGCACCTACTTTAGTCTTTTTTTTTTTTTCAAAAGAAATATGAAAAGTACTTTTTTCAATTTCAGAAGTTGAGAATCTTGAGATTAAAGTATATATTTGACGGAATTTCGTGAACCAGAAATTTTGAAATCCCAAAAAATATTCTTTTCGACTGTATTTATACGTTACTAAATTTGTATCCAAACAGTACTTTGATTTTTCTAAAATTTCCCGAACAAAAGCAGAAAGTTTGGGTATAATTTAGGCTCATGCTTGGATAAGTTTTATGTTCTCTGATTTTTGTTTCTTCAAACAAAATTCGTAAAATATTTAAAAAAAAAACGGTTGGTAATCTTTGTTTTCAATTTTTTTTAATCATAAAATTAAAAGTGAATTCATACAAGATTTGTCACGACTGGAAATTCAAAGTCGTGACTTTTAGTAATTTTAAGTGGAAATATAATTAAATATTCAGTTTATAAAATTTGCGAGAAATCAAGTACTAGAAAATTTTATTTTGGTCCTCAAATCATTATAAATTCCATAACTAGTAAAACTCTTATTAGTTTTAATTACTTAAGGAAAATGTCAATTAAAGTTTAAGAAAGTTTCTAGTTGATTCATTTGAAAACTTATTAATAAATCATAATTTTAGTAAATAGAGTTCGAGTGAAATCTTTAGTCCAAAGTCTAAAAATAGGATTCATAAGATTACTTGTAATTTCAAGTAGTTAATTTAATAACAAAAGCATCCTCATACATCCATTTAGTAAATATACTAGACTTGGCGAAATAATTGGACAAGGAAAAAAAATTTAACAAAGTATAGATACCTACTAGGGAATAATAATATGACTGCAAGCACAAACTACGCTGCTTGTCTAAACATCAAGACGACTACCTCATATAGACAAACACTTGAAAGTGGGAGAAGTAGGGGGGTGAGCACTTATATGCTCAGTAGAAATTCAATTAATTTTTTGAATGGATTCAATTATCCAAACTTATATGGTTAATACCTTTTCCAAATCGATTTATAAAACTAAGTTTATAAAATAATTGAGATAAAGAATAATCATATATCTAAAACTAAAATCAATACCATATGTTTGTATATATCATACATCAACCAATGTATATGAGTGAGCTCTCATGGCCCTGTAATACCCCTTTACTAAAGGTACCCAGCATCCTGACACTATCCGAAGGTGTATCAGCAAAAACCTGTACAGGGGTCTAGGTCTCTTACTTAGCGCTGTAACAACTCGCCAACGATCTAAACTACAATGATGCAATAATGGAACTTATGTATGTGATTCTATGGTATGTACAACATATAACAAGATGTGTAATAACCATGCAATAAAAATATAACTAAACAATACTTTTAAAATTTCACTTGATATTATTTTGGGATTTACTTTACCATGGGGAGTAAATCCTCTGAATCACACAATTTAAAAAATTTATATATAAGTCCCACAGTCCAATTCCAGAATAATTCAAGATTTTCCAATAGTTTATCAAAATATCATATTATTAACGACTTTCACAAATCAATTATAATGAAAATTTAAATCAAAACAGGTATAAAATTGGGTAATTGAACTCCTATCTCAACAGGATGGCGATAAAACGCTATGAAGTGCGTTTGGTGATCGTTCGGAGGGTCAGGGGATCTTTTTTGAGCCTTCGATCGCTAACTTTGAAAAGTCATTTCGCCAATAGAGTCTCAAATCGAGAAACATACATTACCATTGAATTTTTGGCATCTAAATTAGCTAGGTTAGACATATAAATTAACTAATTTAGGCTTAGGCCGAAACCCAACCTTGTTGCATGCCAAATGAGGCAAAATCCGAGCTGTTGGATTTCGTTTTCCGTGACAGTCACCAAACATAGTCAATATATATCTCATATTTCATATTTTCACGAGTACATCACAAATATAAAGTTTATTTGACGATCCAACGGTCGGATTGAAAAGGGTAATTTTAAGTTGAGATATATATATATATGTACCATTATGTTTCTCGTGTCGAGAAGAATCAGATGTAAGTGGTTTTTTTGGCTTGAGGTGGCCAGAATCTTCATCAGTAACCCAATCTCTTCCACGGCCATTTCCTTCAACGGTGGTGAACCAGAGATCTGGCGGAGCTGCTATGGTGGCCGATGACGTTTTGTGGGATGGCGGTTCTCCCTGGTAGGTTAGAGGAAGTCGACGGCGTCCGAAGAGACGATTTTCGGTTTCGGCTGTGGTGTTTGGCACTGAAGAGAGGGAGAGAGCTGAGGGAGTCGGGAGAGAGAAGAGAGAGAGCTGAGAGAAAAATAAGAGTGACCACATGTCCAGGCCAAAAATGGGCTTTATTAAGTTTTTAAAATTACGTTTTTACCACAACTCTTAAAATTTCTTTCAGTTTAGTCCTTTAAAATTGTGAAACAACCCAAATTTTCAATCTTTTATTTCACTTATGCCCAAATTTGAATTTATATATTTTATTTATTTATTTATTATTTTTTAATGGTCAAAAGACCAAATTACCCTTATTAAATTCGAGGTTTTACAGGACCTTAGGATACTTTTAGTGTACTAATTAATTTATTTCTCTTTTTTGGCAATTAGGTTTTTTTTCTAAAAGAAAAATCATAAACAAATAGGGGTTTTTGGCATTAACTAGTATTTGTATACAATTCTAGAATTCTCTTGTACCCTTCAGGAGATAAATTTTAGAGGTAATTAAGCTGAGTAGTAGTTCTGGGGGATGGAATTAGATTCATAACACTTTTTGGCAGTTTTTTTTTTTTAATTGTTTTCCAAAGAAAATGGGAAAAAGAAAATTCACATAAGACTAGTACTATTATGCAGAGCTGCTATCCATAAAAGAAGCCCAGAAATTTTGGTATTTCAAAAAAATATATATAAAAATAGAAGAATAGCTTGAGTATTTCATTGAAGTTTACGGCTGTTTATAGTATTTTTCTTATATTTTCATACAGTAGTGGTTTGACAATTTGTTCAATCTACACTTTGTATTTTTGTTTTTGCCATTTGCCAGCATTGTCCTTCAAATTTAACATTTGTGCAAATTTATGCCCTCTCAGGTTAAATACTAATTTTGACCACTAAATATACAAAAACATCCTTTTAAAATTTAAACATATATATATATATATGTAAATTAATTAAAAAAACAGAATTTATAATAAGCCTAATAAAATATTAGAAAATTAAAGAAATTCAAATAAAAAAGTTTAGTGGTATTTATTATAGTTTTATTTTAGTTTCAAATTTGAATTAAATTTTAAGTGATTATGGTAAATTCAGTGGTCATAATATTTTATATAGGGAGGGTAATAGAATTATCACAAATATTAAATCCAAATAACAATATTAATAGTAATTATAGTGATTTATAGAGATTATGGTAAGTATAAAAATGCAACTAATTTTTCTTGTACTCTACGAACCAATATATATATATATATATATAAAGGTTGCCAATACAATAAGTATATAAAAGTATTCAAACAGAACCGTGGTCACTTTTTTGTTTTTCCTCCTTTTGTTGCAGGGAATATGGTCAGGGATGCTAGGCGGCACTCTTGTGCAAACTCTGATCTTATTGTGGGTAACCTTTCGGACTGATTCGAATAAAGAGGTACTAAAACTACATGAAATACTTAATGTCCTTTTTCCAAAAAAATAATAATAATAATGTCCTTAATTCAATTTCAATCAATCAAGTTTCAACATTCAATTAAATTTAATCGATCGTGACACTGGTTTTTGATTTAAGCGAACATGATCAACTTTCGGGATGAACTATAAGCGAAATATATAATTTATCGGGCGGCCGTGTATGATTTTTTTGATATGACATTTCACTTAAAACAAGAATGATGTGGAAGGAACATTGGTGCTGTCTTTGCAATATGATGTTAACCCAGAAAAGTACAAAAAACATCATTATATATTTTTTTAAATGCTACCTAACATTCTAATTAATTTTGAATCGTTAACGGGGATGGCTACGGTAGGGGCGTCCCTACGTAGGGTTATGCCTTAATTATCGTTGGATGGGAATCTGTGGAGAATAACGGGAATCTGTGGAGAATCTATTTATATACAGATTCTCATCCAACGGTGAATAGACAGGACCCTACGTAGGACGCCCCTACTGTAGACGCGCCCTAATTTTTTATATGGATAATATTACTTTTATATTTTATATTTTGATATTTTGTTTAATTTATACATTATATTTTGGTTATTATCAATATTTTTCTTTAAATTTAAAATATATTACAAATTTATATCTTTATACTAATTTGAAACAGTTAATCTGTCAAAATGTTATTTAAAACATTGAAAATAAACTATATAAACAATGATTTGAGAATAAGTTTATTAAATTATTTTGATAAATTAACTGTTCTAAATTAATGTCTGAATATAATTTGTAACAAATATTAAATCTAAAAATCAATATTGATAATAACTAAAACACAAACTACAAACAGAACAAACATGTCAAAATATAAAGTATAAAAATGATATTATCCTGATACGTGAAGACTGCTGATTGCAACCACTAAAAGTCAAGAAAATGGAGGCACATTTGTATGCTTTTTTTTTTTTTGTTTCCCCTTTTTTTTCATTTTTAAATTTCTCTGGATTATCATATTCATATACAATACCACATTCTATAAATATATATATATATTTTAATTTATTGAAGTTATTCTGTATAAGACAACGACAAATGCGTGAGATTTTTTATTTTTTTATTTTGAATAGGATGCGTGAGATTCAGTTAATACGATTTAAAAACATGTCTTTCTTTTTTGTTTAGGGAATCAAAAACATTTCTAATTATTTGATCAAGAAAAAAAAAAGCATTTCCTTTTACGTAGGAAGAGAATATATAAGGGATCTTTGCCTTTTAAAAAAAAAATTGTAAGGGATATTATCTCATTGTATTTTGGGGTTTATAGCAAAATGATTATTCTTTTGGCCTACCTTAAGTAAATTTTATTTTTTCAAATATTGTAACAAAACAATATTAATAGACGTATCAAGTATAAAATATGTTATACCTAATATAAAAACAAATATACTTAGTAAAAAAACCTAAAATTAATATATAAGTGAATATATAAAATATGAAAATACAAATACTCGAATATTTAGTCATACATTATTAACACAAAGTGTAAAAGTAGGACATTCCCTTATATTTTTATTTTAAAAATTTCTGTTATAGTATATCGGCCTAAATTGGCTACTATTGATCAAACTACGCTTAGCTAGACTTAATTAAGCAGCCTAAGGCTTTAGTAGGAATGGCAATGGGGCGGATCGGGGACGGTTTTTTAATTACCATCCCCATCCCCGAAAGCCAATCACAATACCATACCCGCCCCATTAACCATTCTTTTAGATGCGGGGACGGTGCGGGTATTAACCAATGGATAACGGGGAAAATCGCGGTTACCCATTACCCATTGATAATATTAAAATATTAAAAAATTAAGATGAAAATACTAAATCCTTTTCATAATCAACAAAATATTAAATACAGCAATATACTAATAATTTTTAAACTCTAAAATTTAAATATATAAGTACATATAACTCTCCAAAATCATTATTTTACCAAAGATATAATAATATTGATAGTGTAAAATTAAATAGATATTTATATGTATAATAATTTTTCTATGTAAATATATATATTGGGGCGGGTACGGTGCGGATTATACAAATACCGTCCCCGCACCATACCCGCATATTAACGGTACGGTTATTCCCCGTCTCGGTCATTTTCCCCGCTTGAACGGTTTTTCCCCTCCCCATTCGGATCGGATAACCATAGATACCCGTAACCATGGGTTATATTGCCATCCCTAGGCTTTAGCAATAAAATAATAAATGAATCAATAAATAAGAAAGCATATTCCGCTCAATCTTGAAATTAGTTTAGTTTAGAAAATGATCACGCGCATTGACATTCTAAATTATTTAAATTTTGCAGGTTGAAAAAATAAAGGCTCGTTTAGATCAGTGGACGACATGAAGTAATGTTAATTACGCTTCAAAAAAAAATAAAAAAGTATTTGTAGACGTCAAATTCTACAATTGAATTTATTGAAAGGTCTTTGACTACTTGCAATCATGCATCAGAAAAAATAGGTTAATTTTTTGAGTTATGCTCATGAGAACTGCCTACATACCCTTTACAAAGATCAAATCCTAATGTAGTTCTGATTTCCTATAAAAGAGTAAAAAATCAGTAGAGGCCATGTGTAGAGAGAATATCATAAAAAAAATGAGATCTAGAATGAAGAAGGAGACTATGTATTTATAGACAAATAAGAGGTATTTAATAAATAGAAAATTCTATTAATTAGATAATTAATAATTATCTTTTAGGTAACTTAGTCAAAATAGGATACTTACTAGATAATGTCTGATTTGAAATATAATCACCTGATAATCATAAATAATAATTACCTCTTTTCTGAAATAGGAGACCCTCATAAAAACACAAATACCTTTTTTAGGCCCCATATAGGCCATAAAATGAGTCATATGAATTTTATCCCCAATAATCAGCCTCCTATTCCTCAATGTGAGTTTACTCGGACTTGAGGAGTAGTTCAAATCAAGCCTTCGCTTCTTTTCGTAATATTTTCCTTGTATTTTCTTGTTAGATAACAAATCAATAGAAAGCAATTAAATTTGAAAATCAAACTTGTACAAGACGAAACTAAGTTGTCATTATTTTTACGGCTCCCGGAACTCATTTAGAATAAGGAGGAATTGGAGCTCTCAGAATTCATTGAGAACGGAGAGGAATTATAACTCTCGGCTATCTTCCACACACACCTTGCCAAGAGGATTTAAAAGCACTCATTGGAGAGGACGACTCCCAGAACTCATTTGAAACGAGGAGGAATTAGAGCTCTAGGCTATCTTCCACATACACCTTACCAAGAGGATTTAAAAGAATTCATCAGAGAGGGCGGCTTCTGGAACTCGTTTGGAACAGGGAGGAATTGGAGCTCTTGACAATTATCATTTTCCGTGTCAAGAGGATTTCAAAGTACTCGTTAAAGAGGGCGGCTCCCGGAACTCGTTTGGAACGGGGAGAAATCGGAGCTCTTGACAGTTATCGTTTTCCGTGTCAAGAGGATTTAAATGCACTCATCAAAGAGGGCAGCTCTTGGCTATCTTTTCTTTGCCAAAAGGATTTTCTTTGTTTTCTCTGGATAATATATTATGTTTTATCGCTATGAGTCATAGTAAATATTTTTGGCTGAGATAAAGTAGTAATAAGAACATATATGTTGATGCTAAACATAACGTAATCATTGAAACACGATTAAATTAATCATATTAGTTACTCTAGCAATTCAAACAAGTCAAATAATTCACGAAGTCTTTCAACTAATCCAAGGAATTCAAATACATTAAATAATTCAAATCAAACTAATCAATTCAATTACACCAGACAATCCTCACATCAACTATGCACATACAATCCAAGTCAATCAATTCAACTATAGTAGTAAAATCAATCATTCCAGATAATCCAAACAAGTCGTCATAAAGTAAATCATAAAAAATTATCATAAGACAAACAAGTCAAGCACTTCAAACTGATTAAACATCAAATGAGTCAATCTAAACAAGTCAGTAAATTCAAGTCAATCGATTCAAGCTACTCAAATAGCAAACAAATCAATCCAAACAATTCAAGCCAATCAAAAAGCAAACAAGCCAATCCAATCAAACCAAATAATTCAAGCTAATCAAATATCAAATAAGTCACTCCAAATAATTCAAGCCAATTAAATATCAAACAAGTCACTTTGATCAAACCAAGTAAAACAAACTAATCAAACAGCAAATAGAGCAATCGACCCAAACGGTCTCATGTCTCAAACAACTTCAAATATTCAAGTCAAACAATCCATCCAGCCAGTTAGTCAAGTCAATCAATCCAAATAATCAAGTAATAGAGTCAAATATTTCAAACCAACAAACCAAACAGACAAAACAATTCAAAACAAAAACTACTTAAAACAATCTAGCCAAAAGATTTTATACTTCAAATAATTCCAAGGATTCAAACCAAACAGTCGAATCAATCATTTACTAAATCTAACATTTTATTCACAGTAATAAATCAATTAGTTATTTCAAACATATAATTTAAATACTTTAATCAAGCAATAATTCTTCATTAAAATATACAAACAACTATTACCATTAGAATACTTATCTCTTTGAGAGCTTGACGAAACTCTAGGAAGTTGACATCTAATTGAAGCTGTAGATATTTCCTTTCTTTATCCTTTTATTATAACTCTGTTAGCCCCCCATTCTCAGTGCAAGTTTACTCAGACTAGAGGAGTTGGGAATTGCCCTAGATCACATTCTGATCGAGTCTCCTACTAGATATACAAAAGCAATAGAGAACTCCAAAACAAGAAAGCGTTATTATCATTAGATATGACAATAGTGATAACACAAACATAAAAATAAATATAAATTAAAATCTAATTATACTAAATTTGTATTATAAAATACATCTTCTAATACGGAAATAGAAATTAGATTAGTGAATGATAATAATAATAAACAAACGCCAAACACAACTTGCCCAAAGATAGAAACAAACATAGGTTGCAACCAAAGGTAAATGTCGATACATGTATTATATACATAAATATATATACATTACCAAAAATGACTAGAATCTAAAAAATATGTGATTAAAAATCTGTATGGTCACGTTTCTAGAAAAACCAAGTTAACTGCTCCGAATTTAAATAAAGATAAAATAAAAATAAAAAAGAATTGACATTTACCAAATATACCTCTAAATACAATATTCCAATTTCTAGAATATATTTATATTGACTATTTACAAATTTAATTCGATTATACATTATATAAAAAGTTCTATACGATTCAAGTATATTAAATACAATTATCTGTAACATAAGAAACTGTAGCGAATTGGTAAACACGTACCTTTAGAGAGTTTAATTGATGTAGGATAAAATGAGAAAAGATATGGAAATAGAGAAAATAGGTAGAATAGCAACTGGTAGAATAACTAGAAATAGGCAAGATGAATAAGAAATTAGATAGATTAGAGAGAGAGAGAGAGAGAGAGAGAGAGAGAGAGAAATTAAGGAGAGAATTAGAAAGAATTAGATGAATGGGTAGAAGAGTGATAGAGAATCAAGATAAAAACTTAGAAAGTTAGAGATCATAGGACGAGAAAACTCAATAATCATTTATTAATTTATCATAGACTAAAAAGCAATTACATAGATTACCTATTTATAGATAGGTAATTGGACACAACTAGGAAGTAGACACATTCTAGAAATTGATAAAAATAGGAAACTTAAAACTAGTTACTCAAAATTAAAATAAACCTAATAATTAAATAAAACCTAATTAATAACAATAATAATAATTTCCTAATATATTTTATTCATGTCTACATCATTCTCCTGAGGTTCGAGAACTCGACTCCGATGAGTTAAAACTTAAATATATCAATAACCAATAATATAAAGTATAGAACAAGAAGCAATCCCAAGTCTTGAGTCTTGATGAACAGGTAGGATATTGAAACTGGAACTCGTTCCACTTTGAAAAAATATAAAGTATGGACTAGCCTTGATGATATGATGAGGTAAATCAGCGTGTAGACTCATGGTAGAGAACTGTTGAATAAATCTGAATGAGAGGTAGTGTTGGAGATGAGATACGGCGGGGAGCGTTGACTTGGTCAGCGGTAGGAAGTGCAGAAGTCAAGTGGAGAGCTGCAAAAGAAAGGTGGCAGCGGCTGGTTATGTAGATCTAGGATTTTTTTTTTTTTATTGTTTTGGGTCTTCAATAGCAGAAGAAAAATTTTTATAGGATAGGCAAGGGGAAATCGAACCAGGCTCGGATACCAATTGATGTAGGATAAGATAAGAAAAGATATAAAAAAAGAGAGAATAGGTAGAATAGCAAGAGAATTGGTAGAATAATAAGAAATAAGCAAGATGAATAAGAAATTGGATATATTAGAGAGAGAAGAATCAAGGAGAGAATTAGACAAAATTAGATAAATGGATAAAAGAACGATAGAGAATAAAGATAAGAACTTAGAAAGTTAGAGATCATAGGAGAAGAAAACTCAATAATCATTTATTAATTCATCATAGTCTAAAAAGCAATTACATAGATTACCTATTTATAGATAGGTAATTGAGCACAACTAGGAAGTAGACACATTAAATTGATAAAAACAATAAACTTAAAACTAGTTACTCAAAATTAAAATAAACCTAATAATTAAATAAAACCTAATTAATAACAATAATAATAATTTCCTAATATATTTTATTCATGTCTACATCATAACTACAAAAAGTGTCAATGAGAAGAAAAATAAAATAAATAAACACTGGCTAACTATGCATATGAAGATAATTAATTAAATAGATAAAAGATGTGAATTAAAACCCAAAGGAAGTGATTAACGAAGCTTTTTTTTTTTTTAAAAAAAAAGAAAATGGAAGGATAAAACTTTTATTTAGGAAAACACATGCAAGCAGTAATATATTTCATAAACATGGAAAAGTATATATGAATCTTTTTATTTTTGGGAAAAACATAATCATATACGCTGATGGCTATTAAGTCAATAGATAATACATATAGTTCACATCAAATAATATTCAAATTTAAATTCAAGAGAACAATTACCAAAAACTAAAATAGATGTACAATTTATCCGACTATTGCATAAATACATATCTTTATAATTTAAACCAAAGTTTTTTTTTTTCTGGAAAAGAATTTAATCCAAATTAAATGTGTGCAGTAGCTTATAATCAGACATGGAGCCAGGTCACGAATTTACTTTCTAAAAAAAAATGGTAATTGCCTACTTAACTCTTTACTTTAATAAAACGGCATGATTCATATATAATATAGGTTTGAGTGAATATCTCGTATAATAAATTAGTGCTCATCTCTAATTGCACAAAGATTTGCATATATATATATATATATTGTCACTACAATAAATGTTGTTTTCTCAAAGCAATGTCACTAAATGTCAAATTTTTTATTACTAACATTATTTAGTCACAACATTTATTTTGTGGTAAAGTCGTGACTAGAAGTCCAATACTAAATGTTCACAACCAGTGGCGGAGCCACGTTAACGCAAGGGGGCATATGCCCCTCTCGATTTTTAATTTTCTTTTACATTATATATATTTACATTTTTGCATATGCATTTTTTTATTAAGTTTAAACTTTTTATATTCAATCTATTTAAAATTAGATTAATTATTTCTCTAATTCTTCAATATCATCAATCTATTTAATTTTAAATTTTGTATAGTTTATCTCCATCTCTTTTACCTTTATATTTTTTTCCCCCTAACTTTTATCAACAACTTATTTTTTCTTTAAAATTTATTTGGTTTAAATAACTAGCAACTGTTATATCTTATTAGGCAATACATAAAATTGGAAAAAATAATTTTATATTAGATATATGTGATATTTGTGTGTGTATTTATACACATATTTTTTGGAAGATTGGTCTAAATTAATATTTTATATTTGTATTTTTTAAAAGATTTTTCAATTCACTCACATATTTTCATTTAAAAAAATAAAATAAAATTCACCCACATATTTAGTTATGACATTTTATTTATAATACAAATGTATTATGTAAAGGGATACATATTTATAAATTTTATATCATTTTTGTTTTCTTCTCCTAGTTTCTAAATTTTATAAAATAAGTGAGTTATTTAATCTCTAATTTAGAAGACATTTTAAATAAAAATTGCACTCATTATTCTATAAATGAGAAAACAGTGATACTACTATAACATCAAATAGAGTAAGAATTACTTTTACATAAAATATTACAACTACGAAGTTAAGAAAACTAATTTTAGATTATAATCTAAATGTTTGAGATTGAACTTAGAAAAAATATGTAAATAAATTAACCTTTATTGAATTTTTATTTAAGCTAGCTTAAAATTTTGATATCTATGTTTGCCTCTCCTGAAATATTTTTCTGGCTCCGCCACTGTTCACAACCACAAAACTTTTAAAAGGCCAAAAACAAAACAATTTGTAACTAATAATGACATTGTTTTGGTGACAAAATAATTATGGTACTGGTATGCACGCCTTTTTGGATAGAAAAGAAAAGTTCCTTCTTCCCTGCAAATCCTCCTAATTAATTATCATGTAGCCAGTATATCATCATATACTTTTGGTTACAACTTACAAGAGCATATTCATCCCTCATGCGTTGGATCCAGGGAATTGAATTTGCTTTTATGTAAATTAGCTGAAAGAGCAGAAGTCTAGTACAAGCTTATAAAATTCTACTAATCAAATCAGTTCAGCTTAATTTCCCGTTTTAATTATATGGTATGTACGTAGTCAGATCAACATCAACATGATACAATTCATTTTTTGTAATATTTAAGAATCTTAATTAAATAATATCCTTCTTAACTAACTCTTCCTCTCTCTTTCAAAATGAGATTATTTTTCCTTTATTTATTTAATTTTTTTTTTTTGCCAAAAGATATAGGAGATGATTTATGACATAAGATTCAATAAACTCAACCTTTAACCACCACGCACGTGCAGCCTATTCATATGTACCTAATCGACCATGCTCTTGGGACAGCTGGTAGAAGGAATCATTGTATATCTTGAATGCAGAAGTTAGTTGATATATAGACAAGTATACAATATACATACACAAATATACATACACAACTGGTCTCTTTATAGTCTTACAGATGTAAATTTCGGCAATGTTGTTCCATCAAAAAGTAGAGAAGAAGATTCCCAAATGCTCAATTTTTTTTTTTAATCTCGGTATAACATTCTGCTTGTGGCGTGTATCATTTGTGCTTTGAGCACCAGTGCCTTATTTTCTCTGTGGGATATTATAGCCAAGGCTACTCTCTCTATATATAAAACTCACGGTGACTGTTTGCTGACCAGTGACCAATTTACAATTGAATGGGAAAATGGTGATCCTACTTACTATTACACGTGAAGCAAACGCAAAAGTATATACTTATATATATATATATATATATATATTCAGCATAACTAACAAGAAATTAAAGGGCTTTAATTAATTAATTTTTTAATTAAGGTAAATCAAACAACAAATCAAATGTCATTAGAATAAACCATATTATATGTACACAAAAACAAGTCATCTAAAAGCAAAAGGTATTAGCTGTAAAAACCTGCTTCTGTTCTTGTTTTCTTTCTTCTAACAAAATTATAAAGTATCTGATCAGAGTGAGCAGGCGCACGGCATGCAGTAGCTAGATAAGGCACGTTCTTCTTTATTTTTCCAGCTTGTTCTTCAGAACTCGAACCATATTATGGCTTAATGGTTAATTGATATTAGCGTAGTAGGTTCGTACATACGTAATTCGTTTTGTTTGTTGTTTTTCTGCTTATTTATTTGGAAGGACGTTGTAGTAGGTTTCTTGGATATTGTTTCTTTTTTTTTTTTTTTGGGTGCGTTTCTTTTTTTGTTGGTCATGTGCAGCAGTACAAGAATTCTTTTCTCAAGTATAGGATAGAGAAAGAACGGTAGAACATGAAATTAATTAGGTAGCATATGAACCTGTTTGGTAGGCATATAATATGACTTGAATTGTATATCGTAGGATTATGTTAGTATTATCCCTTTTGATACTATATGCAAGACATTTATTTATAAATCATAAAAATAAAAGGGAATTAAACTCCAATAAATATCCATAAATTACGTAAAACTCGATAATCTTATATAAAATCTCTAAATATTAGAAATTAACTATATAAAATATAAACTGTGATCAAATAAATTCATGATGATCGACCTTTTAAGTCTTTACATTTTCTCAATCAAGATGAACAAATTGATCTCTTTGAACCATGCATCTTAGTTACTAGTAAACAAAATTTTCCTTAGTCAACTTCTTAACTGACAATTATTAAAACATGTGAGGAAAAATAAAAGGGTGAGCTAAAAGCTTAGTAGGTAACCAGTAATCTTAATCAGGTGGATGAAGCATATGTAACCCAAAATAGTTAACAAATATTTTTCAGAACAAATTTGGTTTCAGAAATCAGTACTTTTGAAAATAATCAAATTAAGTTGTTTAATAAACAATTTAACAAAATTAGGTCATAAGTTTCAAAATCTGTCTTTTTGAATCCCATTCAGTTAATAACAATTTCAATTATACTTCTTCCCAGTTTTTGGCGATTATGTCCACACTTAACCCCTGGGACTAGGTCTGAATCTACTACAATTAACCTCTATAGTTGGGTCTGAATCTATTATATTTAACCCATGTAGCTAGGTCCAGATTCAGTACGTACTGTCCACATATAACCTTTATGAAATGGGTCCATATTGCATAGTCACTGAAGAAAGTTTCAAAACTTTCATTTACAATTACGAATCAGAAACACTTCACTTTAATTATTAGATAACAATTTTTATTTGAACTCTTGTAATAGTAATTTCATATACTCGATCCATTTTTTGGTATAAAACAATTTTAAGACAAAATTCATAGTATTTCTAGAACAAGTAACTATTTTTTAGCAAAATAATTTTCTTTCAATAAATAATTTTATTTGTAAAAACTATATTTTTACTTGTAATCCTCTTCTTTATAGTAACACTTGTAAACATGAGTTTAATCAAAATAATAAAGTATTCAGTTTTTTTTCGCACAATAAAAAGTTACTAGAAAAGATCAAATGTTACTTATCTCGTTTGCTTCCTATTTAACTAAAATAATCAACATAATTGTTCAAACACCTATTATCACATAAACCATAAATAAGCATCAAATCACTTAAATCACACTTAATTATAGTAAAAATAAAGAGTACTTGTGTAATACCTCACTTTTTTTAAATTATTATAATATCCTTTTTTAATTATTAGTGGTGGGACCCACTGAATTTTTTTTAACAACCCACTCTCTTTTTTTCCTTTCCCCTCTCTCTTTCCCCATGACCCCCCATTTTCCTTTCCTCTCTTCTTTCTCTCTCCCTCCCCCACGGCAACTCTCTCTTTCTCTCTTGGCTAAAAATGATCGCCACCCACCAAGCACCTAACAATGCACCTCCGGCCTCCAACGACCAGCACCACCACCTGGCGTCAACTTCCCATGCCGGCAGCAACTACTAGCCGGAGTTTCGCCACCATCGGAAGCACCGTTCGCAGGAAAATACCATTTTTGGCCGTAGGAATTTTTGAATTTTCGGCGAGTTTTCCGGCCGTTTCAAGAGGTGTTCTTGAGTTTGTTGGATTAGTATCATCGAGGGGAAGCTCTAGGTATATATTTCATGATTCCATTTTCCCCGGTTTCAAAGTTGCCATTTTTGTGTATTTTGAGCTCAGATTTGACTTTTAATACGACCATTAGATTGTGTTTTTGATATCATTTTTGGAGTGTACTCAGAAAATAGTGAAGTATGATATATATATATTGACTATATTTAGTGACTGACACGAAAAACGATATCTAACAGCTTAGATTTTGTCTAATTTTACAAGCCACCAGTCCGGTGTCGGCCCGGACCCGAATTGGTCGAGTTATATATTTAACTCAACTATTTTGGGCATTAGGAATTTAATGGAGAGGTCCGCTTATTGATTTGAAGCTCCGTTGAGAAGTTGAGTTTTCCCAAGTGAGCGATCGAGGGCGTGGAATTGGTTTTTGACCCTCCGAACGATCGTCCAACGGTACCTTGAGGATCCAACGGTACCTTGAGCATAGTATCACTATTCTAGTGAGGTAGGGATTCAGTATATCGTTTTTGAATAAAACTTAATTTTTGCAACACACGATGACAAATGTGATTTTAGAACTGTTTTGGATATATGTGATGGAATTGAATTATATTATATATATTGGATTACTCTGAGACTTTTTTGTGTGTAAGTTATTTTTGAATATGTTAAAATAGGACCGTTATGCTGCCTATTTTTTTATATAATTTAATTAACCATTTTATTAAAAAATAGAGCATCATTTGAACTTAAATTACTACATAGCCATTTTTACACATCAGTTCAGAGTACACGTATCATAGGATCACACATGAGTACTAAGTTAGCATCATAGGGGTTTTACAGTATGGCGCTACGGCCCCACCGATGGTATAGAGTCCGTGAACCTGTGAGGGGTATTTCTTCTGATTACCTTCCTATTTGGCAAGCGCAGGCAATGTGGTTGCCCTTCCAGGTTTGGTAGGCGACACATGGGTATCCCTTCCAGTTATGGGCTAGATGCTAGATAGGTTGTATGGCACACATAGTGCCAATATCCTGGTTTCCATTGATGAGAGGTGGTAAACTCATAGGTATGGGTGGATTTGTGTCATGTGTCAGTGGACTGATTGATTTTCAGATATCATGATTTCTGTATATCTATATATATGTATGTGCATACGGACTATCGATTTTGGATATTTTTGTGTATATATACACATATGATTTTGCGAAGGTATTTTGGATTAAACTAATTATGCAAAGACTTTCCATCATTAAAAAGGTTTTTAAATGAGGTAATAGTTTCTCTATTGAGCTTTCGAGCTCATCCCTCCTATTTTCCTCCCTTTCAGGTATTGTTCATTCGAGTCAGTCGTCTCGATGGCTAGGTAAGTCGCTTGGTTTATGCTTGCGGTCCTATTCCTCTTTGGTTGGTCCCTATACCTTATCCTATTTTCTTTATGTCTAACTGTTTAGCCAAGTTTGTTGTTTCTGCTAAGTAAATGTATGAGGATATGTTTACTACTATTTGAGGATTTGGTATATAAATGGGATACTATGGTTCCCTAGGAGCATATTTTCAAAATTTTAAGTCCTTGGAATTTTGACTAACTCTGTAATTAAATTTTTAGACACTCAGACTCAAGATTTGTGAAATCCATTTAATCAACACTAAATTTTTATTAAACCAAGTTTTTATACAATTTAACCATATTTCCTTGAATCTTAATTGGTTTTTCTTTCTTGATAAACTAGACTAAAAATGGACCCCCTTTTTTATATAGAATTTATGATGATTTGAGGATTAGAATGAAAAATCCAAGTACTTGGTTTCCTCCGAATTTTATAAATTTCCTTATTTATCCTTATTTATACTTAAAATTGCTAAAAGTCAAAGCCTTGGACTTTTGGTCGTGATAGAATTGGTATCAGAGCACGGCTTCAGATCTGTCTGAGATCATGCCTGTGTTAATTTTTTGTATTTAAAAAATATTTTAGAAATAGTTTTGATAAGTACCTCATACATCACTTAGAACTGGCTAGATAAGTTACTTTTGCTCCTATTCCTTCCAAGTCCTCTCTGAAACCTCTTCAAAGTAAAATTCTTGTGTCTTTGGAATGGTGATTTCCTTAAAATTTTGGTCTCAGAAGTGTCGGGTTGACTTGAGACTATTGGATTCCACTCTTAACGTAATCCCTCACTTCAAATGGACGTTCGTTCTTGTACTCTTTCGCCCATTCAGATTGTGGGCTACATGAACCTCGTAGGTTCTGAGGTAGCAATCCGGTATCTTGCATCTTGGTTGTTGTATTTTGATTTTCTTGTGGATTGTCTATGTGTTATCCCTCGGGTTATCTTATTGCTTTTATTTGCAGTATTTGATTAAGGTTATATTTTCTTGAGGATTTTTGCCTATGATACATCGGTTTGGTGTTTATGAGACTGGGATATTATTTTCTTGGAATTGATATCGTCGTGATCATTTAATTTGGATACACTGTGACTTGATTCCATATCTAAATGTTTGTATTGGTGGTACCTTTTACATAGTATGCTCAATGATTAAGTGATTAGTTTGATAATTTAATATATTATTTAAATATAGTACTTGCATTTCTTTAGTTTCATCAAGTTTTGTTATTGTGGTTCTTTGGTTGAGAATTCTTGAATTGTTGAGAGTTTAGTTGGATTTAAAAATTGAGATATTTGATTTTGGAACTTTTGAAAATTTCAAGTTGATAATTAAGGTTTTAAACAACGTAAACCTTTGTATTTGACCAAAGTGACATGTTCGTTTTCAAAGAGATCATGAACATTTTAAATTTGAGCATTAGTTGGCTGAAAGTGACGCACTTTTTCAAAAGAGATATCGTTTTAAATTAATATGCTACTTTTAGACTAGACTTTATAATGCCACCAATCTATTAGTATACTAGTAAGATTTTGTTTTATATTTAGAAATATTGATTTGAATGATCTCTAGATCAAAGTAGTTTATTTCTCTAAATGTTTATACGTAAATCAAACTTTTTAAGTACCTTCTCTAATTTTTGGACTTAGTAGATTACTAAACATTTTTCAATCCTGACCTAATGCTTGATTTGAAATTAAATGAATACTTTCCTAAATTGATTCACAAGTTTACTTGAAAAAAAAAATGGATGTAAGTTACTTAAGAGAAGTTTTGAATAAAAATATTCACAAGTTTGGCTACTCGGTAAACTTTGGTGTGGATTGAAGATTATTTTGGGGAAAAATTTTTAGCTTCATGCATGTATTGAAGATTTGTGCATATGATTTCTCTAGAATACATTGCCTAGAGGATAGAGACTTGATATGATTACTTGTGTTATAAAAATCCTTGTTGGGTGAAAATGATTGAGTCGGAGTTTTAGTTTAGATTTTGTGGAGCTTATCACTTGGACTTTGTGTATTCGATGTTTCAAATTTTCATGTTTCTTCTAAGTTTTCTTTGATATGGTTTACCTTGTTGGTTAATGCATGGTCCCTTGTAATTGTTGGATTGTTTAGTCATTGTGATTCTTGCTAACTTGATTTTTACGGTGTGAACAAAGTTGCATTGAGATTATGCAGAACCTGTTTTAATTGGACTTTAGGCATTATGTGATTGGTTTTGACCAATCTCCCTAGTGTTGGGAAAACTTGGGGGGAAAATAAAATTTAGATTTTCAAACCAATGAATGGTATTAAGTTATATGCCTTGACTTTATATTTGATGGATTTTGAGTTGTGCATATTAGCATGTGATATTCTTTTTGAAGATTTTATTGTAGCTTTTCAATTCACGGAGTTTATGTATATATTAATTAGTTGGTTATGCCTAGTATAAATCTTCATGAACTTTTAATATTTATTTTGAAGAGTTAAGTGAGGATTGACACTTGTTTTACCTATTTTGAGAAGGTATTTGACAATGTATTTTACTTTAATATTTTCTAAACTATCTCATTTTTCCTTATATATATTGAAAAAAAAAGTGTGAACTTTCAAACCTTTTGAGAAACTTGTTTAATTACTTTGGAAAGTATTCTGGAATTCTATGAAAACATCCCATTGCGTTTAGTTATGATTTGGATCGAGGCCCAATTGTTTCATTAGTTTTGAAAGAAAAATCGACTATGGTAATTTAAGTATGACCTCGATTATCATTTTACCAAGTAAGTGTGGATTGCGAAATAAATTTCTATTTTATTGATTTTGGAAAAACAAACTAGTATCTTTTTCATGCATTCCTTGTTGGTTTTAATAAATAGTTATCATGTATAACTCAACTTTAAATTGATATTTGTGACTATTAGGAATTTTCATTATATATGCATGGAACGAAAACTTTTTCTAAATGTTGATGTTGAGTTGAATCTAAATCCCTTATTTTGTTTAAACTATATACAGTATGGATATTGTTATATAATTAATGATAATTGGAATAAGATTACTCATAGATTTTACTTTAAGAGTCATTAGACTCTACTTCTATATTATAAAGGGGTACTCGGAGTTTAGGTTTGTTTACCTTTGGCCGGGGAGAAATTGTATTGTGAACTAGTGTAGTATTCCTAGGCTCTAACACTTTCTACATTCAATGTTTTCAAAAATATTTTCAAAAATTATTTTCATTAAAATTGAAAAGAGATTTCATGGGAGACAGGCGTCATTCGAGGATGGTACCAGACAGCCTATCCTATTAGAACCTTATTTCTGGGGCATTAAGTATCGATTTCAATTATGTGCATATTTCTAGCACATTGGATTGTGTCCATGGAGTTTTCTTTATATCGAGGACTTGTAGAGTCTTTGGTTCAGCATTCGCTTTGGTTTTCTTTGATGAGGTTTTACACTGGACAAAAATGTTTAAATGCTTTTGAAATTTCTCATGTTTGGATACTTGCATTTGATATTGAAGTTTGCACTAATGTATTGCGTTATTGATTTCCTGTTTGGGTGTTCTAGTCTTGAATTTACTAGAAGTGGTTGTGTTTGGTGTTATTCCTCACTCTAATTAGAGAACGGAAAATAGTTGTGAGCTATTGGACTCTCTTTATTACCTTTGATCTCTAGACTCGTTTACCTTGTGTAGTGTAACACAAGGTTCCTTGTTCTTCGTCTTAAACTCTATTCGATTATGTTCCGTGTTTCAAAGGAGACTCTTGTTAGAGTCATTGACTTGGAGATTGTCTAGGCCCAGGTTCTTGCTGCAGACAAATGGGTATGTCCCAAGAGATTGTTGATCTGGTTTAATCACGGGGACAATATTCTTATATCAAACATTTGGTCTGCTGTTCTAGTTTGGTACCTTACAATCAGTATTCGGAGTCTTGTGTTCTTGGCTTCTAGCCATGGTTATCATCATTATCTTTTGATCACTCACATACTTGAGGTTGTCGTTTCCAACTATTGGCATTGAGATTCTTGTACCTATTAATAAGCCATTTTATGATTTTGTATCTCTTCAGGTGCATCCTTATCCCATACTATTGTGTGGGTCAATATAATGGCGGGATTCTGATAACAAGTGAGGTATATCTGTACTTAAATTTTCAAGACAAAATTCTTTTAAGAATGGAAGAATGTAATACCCCACTTTTTTTAAATTATTATAATATCCTTTTTTAATTATTAGTGGTGGGACACACTGAATTTTTTTTAGCAACCCACACTCTTTTTTCCCTTTCCTCTCTCTCTTTCCCCGTGACCCCCCATTTTCCTTTCCTTTCTTCTTTATCTCTCCCTTCCCCATGACAACTCTCTCTTTCTCTCTTGGCCAAAAATGGCCACCACCCACCAAGCACCAAACGACGCACCTTCGGCCTCCGAGGACTAGCACCACCACTGGTGTCAACTCCACGTGCCGCTAGCAACCACCAGCCGGAGTTTTGCCGCCATCGGAGCCTCTATTCACCAGAAAACACCATTTTTTTACCGCAAGAGTTTTTGAATTTCCGGCGAGTTTTTCGGCCATTACAAGGGGTGTTCTTGGGCACGTTGGATTCGTATCATCGAGAAGAAACTCCAGGTATATATTTCATGATTCCATTTTATCCAGTTTCAAAGTTGCCATTTTTGTATATTTTGAGCTCGGATTTGACTTTCAATCCGACTGTTAGATTATGTTTTTGATGTCATTTTTGGAGTATACTCGAAAAATAGTGAAGTTTAATATATATATATATATTGACTATATTTGATGACCGGCATGAAAAATAATACTAATGGCTTAGATTTTGTCTAATTTTGCGTGCCACAAGTCTAGTGTCGGTCCGGACCCGAATTAGTTGAGTTATATATCTAACTTAACTATTTTGGGTATTAGGAATTTAATAGAGAGGTCCGCTTATTAATTTGAAGCTCCATTAAGAAGTTGAGTTTTTTCAAGTGAGCGATCGAGGGAGTAGAATTAGTACCTGACCCTCCGAACAATCGTCCAACAGCACTTTGAGGATCCAATAGTGTGGTATCGCTATTCTAGTGAGGTAGGGATTCAGTTACCTCTGTTTATATTATTTTTGAATAAAACTTAATTTCTGCAATACACGATGACAAATGTGATTTTAGAACTATTTTGGATATATATGATGGAAATGAATTGTATTATGTATATTGGATTGCTCTAGGACTTTTCTGAATGCATGTTATTTTTGGATATGTTAAAATAGTGCTGTTATGATGCTTATTTTTCTATAAAATTTAATAAAAAACAGAGCATTATTTGAACTTAAATTACTGCATGGCTATTTTTACACATCAGTTCAGAGTACACGTGTCATAGGATCACACATGAGTACCAAGTTAGTATCATGGGATTTTTACAGTGTGGCGCTATGGCCCCATTGATGGTGTAGAGTCCGTGAACCTACAGAGGGTATTTCTTCTGATTATCTCCCTATTTGGAAGGCATAGGTAATACGGTTGCCCCTCCATATTTGGTAGGCGACACATGGGTATCCAATCTAGTTATGGGCTAGGTGTCAGGCAGGCTGTATGGCACACGTAGTGCCAACATTCTGGTTTCTATTGATGAGAAGTAGTGAACTCATGGGTATAGGTAGATTTGTGTCATGTGTCAGTAGACTGATTGATTTTCAGATATCATACTTTATGTATGTCTATATATATATATGTGCATACGGACTATCAATTTTAGATATTTTTATGTATATATGCACATATAGTTTTGCAAAGGTGTTTTGGATTAAACTAACCATGTAGGGATTTTCCTTCACTAAAAAGATTTTTAAATAATGTAACAGTTTCTCTATTGAGCTTTCGAGCTCACTCCTCCTATTTTCCTCCCTTTCAGGTGGCTGTTCATTCGAGTCCATTGTCTCGATGGCTAGGCAAGTCGCTTGACTTATGCTTGCGGTCCTATGTAAATTGATTATTGAAAAAGATATTCTTAAAGTTCAAAAAGGTATTTTGGTAAACTTAATGATCAAAATTAGTGTTTGATCAAAAGAATGTATAAATTTGTTACAAATTTCAAATTTAGAAATCAATATTAATAATAACCAAAATACAATAACGCAAGGTATAAAAATGTAACTAACCATTTTACAAATGTATATTTTCTTCTTTTAACACTTAAATTAATGATTTATCCCTATACCTTATCCTATTTTCTTCATGTCTAACTATTTAGCCAAGTTTGTTGTTTCTGCTAAGTAAAGGTATGAGGATGTATTTACTACTATTTGAGAATTTGGTGTATAAATGGGACACTATGGTTCCCTAGGAGCATATTTTCAAAATTTTAAGTACTTGGAATTTTGACTAACTCTATAATTAAACTTTTAGACACTCAGACTCAGGATTTCACCGAATTTAGGAGACGCGTTCTACAAGTGACGGTCCTAAAAGTACCTAAAATGTGGTTGTGAGGTCTATAAGTGGCTCCCACACAGACGAACAAGCCACTCACGTTTTGCTTAAAGTATCAAAATTTCAAATTTTTCCAGATTATAGTGCTCACTTCAATAGGTTATAACTCTCTGGTTAGAAGTCCAATCTCGATGATCCATATACCATTGGAAAGCTTATTGAATAAGCCTTTCCAATCATATCAAATATGACATCATCAGATGACCAAAAACGTGAAAATGTAGTCGCAATTACTATTGCATTTTCTGAAATTGTTAAACACCTAAAAGTCTATAACTTTCTATTTACTCGACTAACTCAAAATTTTTCTTGTTTAAATTCTAAAACTAAGAAGAGTTCATCTTATATCAAATTCATTTCCATAGATCATAATTCATTAATGAGCAAATCAAAACCCTAATACTAAATATTTAATTTTAATTCCGAAATTCAACGAAAATATGAAACTTAATAGGCTAAGAGTTTATTACCATAAGATTTAAAGGAATTGAATTCTCTCCTTGCTTTTTCTTCTTCTTCTTCTTCAAATCTATATTGCTGCCTCTCTACCATTCCTATAAAATTTATGTATAAAACTTAGCAGATTATTAGATTCTAAGGTTTCTTAAACTCTCCGATTGAATTACTTATATAATCCGAATAAATACCATTAACTAAGAGCTTTTTAGTCTTTTAATTTATCCTTATATTATTTATATAATATAAATAAACCCTTTTCTCTTTTTATACGGATCGTCACACTAAATAAAATGGTAATAAAAATACATGGTAATACGGGGATTGCATGTTAATATTTGAGAACCCATATAATTGAGAAATGTGTAGTAAACTAATTTTATAGTTCAAACATTGTAAAACTCGTGTTTACTTAAGAATGAGAAAGAAAAATCTCGGTCCTAGGTTTGAGTCACATTGGGAATAGGCGTGAAAACCTATTATCCCTAATGAAGCAGGATGGAGACTGGATGATTGGGTAGTAGTAGGTATTTTTCTTTAATTTGTAATAAGTGGAGGTCATCAATTAAGTCCCACTTTTGGAAAAAAAAAATGAATGAGAAAGAAAAAGAGTTATACATATACACATTTATTAGAAAATAAAAATAGGAGATTTTTTTTTTTAAGAAAAAAGGGAGAATTATTCTTATTTTAAACTACGTCATAAATCTGTCCACTATTAGTGGCTCCTAAATGGTTGGATATTCAACATTACAGAATCCGAGTGTAATATCGATAGCCAAGAAAACGAACATACATCTATATATCAGTTGGAATTCGTTAAACGCATTTAATTGTAGTCCATCTTGTTGTCGTGATAGGAATTAACATGAATACATAAGTTTTAGATAATGTAATGAAACAAATTGTAGATTCAAAAACATCATATCTTCCGATGATATTATTACCCAAAAAAAAAAAAAAAGTCGGCGTTGAAACCGGTTGAACCGCTGTTAATAGCTTTAAAAAAAAATTTTAAAGTCTTTAAAGGTGGTGCAATCGGAACCACTGATAAAGAGTGAAATGGCCCTTTAACAGCGGTTTCCACGTGATCACTGTTAAAGGGCATTTAAATTGAGACCAGGACCCAGCTCGGCCTCATTCTGCTCATCGTCAACTGAAAAAGTCGCCATGAGTACCCCATTTTCTCAGCTTTCATTTGTACGGCCACTGCTATTCTACCATTTTTGGCCACCAAAATCACCCACATTCGGCTCAAGTCGCTCCTAACTTCGTGGGTAAGGTCTAGAAACTTTATTAGCTATTAAGTATTGTTTTTTTCTAGAAATTATTTAGGAATTTTATGATTAATCACTGCAAATCCCTACAAGCATGTAGTTTTTTTAATTTTTCTACTGTATTAGGTTCTATTTTGATCGAGTATAAAACTTTTGGCCTTAATTTTAGATTATAAACACAATTTAGATCAATTTGAGGTAAGTAATTGTATTTATTTATAAAAAATCTGAACTTATTCTTTATTTTAATTTTATAAATTCAATTTATGTAAATATGTAGTGTTAGATGATTTTGTGATGCATGGAAAACACATATTTGTATAAATATGTTTTTAATTTAACTACATTATCATAAACTAGTTAATTATACATGTGATTTTAGTAAATATTTAATTAAAGTAATGCTATAATATACTAGTAGTACCAAGTACCATAATGACGTGTCTGCCTGTCACTGGATGATTCTAATTAATAAATTGGGTCTCATATGGTTCCTGCTTGAATTACAATTATAATTGGCCAGTGAT
This sequence comes from Trema orientale, assembly GCA_002914845.1. NCBI lineage: Eukaryota > Viridiplantae > Streptophyta > Magnoliopsida > Rosales > Cannabaceae > Trema > Trema orientale. Next base: position 430,146 of record JXTC01000169.1, read on the forward strand.
AAACTAATACATCATATAGTGTTGTGCACCATATGGTATCTTATAACATCATATATTTAATTTGCTAGTATTTTAATTTATGTGTATGTTATATAACTTATTTATTGAAAAATAGTTTAAGGTTTGAATTAAGAATATAGTTTGGAAAATATATGGGTTAGAAAAGTTAGTAAGATGTTAGTCACACATTTTGTTAAGTTATGAATTAAGTAAAATTTGGAGGTATATATAGATGAAATGTGGTACATTCAGTTGAGTTTGAAGTGTAGATTGATGATGTGCATTATTTTTTATAGTGGATTAGTCAATTTTCAAGCAGAAACTCTGCCTTTTGGTTAGAATTGAAGTGATTAGTAATGGATAAAAGTTTGATGACAAAGAGTTATGGTCTAAATATATACAATAAAATTGTGTACCTCAACCAGTGAATCTTCATTCCTAAGCACCAAGCTTAAACTGCAAAAGTGTATAGGTACCTCGATCTTGATCAACTCTAAGTGAGAATCCAAGAACTCTAATAGCCTCCAATGGTGGATTAGAGTTCTTGGATTCTCGTAATAATAAATAAAACGTATAATTCTTTCGCCTTTCTCTCTTATATTATCATCTATATATTCTCCTTTTGGATTTTGTCTGGATTTTTTCCATAGCTTTGCTTGTTCAACTGGATGTACACTTCTCCTTCTTGCATTTCTATTTCCAACTTTGCGAAAGATTGTGAAGGGTAGTATGGATATTGTTGTTTTACACGTCTTTCTTAGTTTTTCTTCCTCAATTCTAGAAAGTTGGGATCCATTCTTAATGCAACAAAGGCCTTCCATTGTTCATCAGTGATGTAACAATTGCTCGTTGGTGGAACTACTAATGCATTTGGATTTTCTGTAGCCCATATAACATATTCAAAGTACCTCCTAACATATTTACTTATCAATACTGACTTGTGGTCATGTCATTTCTTACTCACCGATGATCACACATAAGCGCTATTACCCTATTATCAATTTCTAGGAACATAACATACTCTACAATGAAATCAAACAAAATATGAATTAAGCCATATGGTAACATAAACAAATAAAGTATGATGAAATAAGTTAGTAGATAACTTACTCTCAAGTCGTCCAATATGACAGTGTAATCCTCCTTTGGAATATTAGGCTAATCAGGTATAGTAATCAGAACTTTGGTACAAGCTAATCAACCAAGATATGACTCAAATCCTGATGCCTAATGCCTAACTGGTTGGCCCAATGCGTTCCACTCTAATGGAATTAGTTCTCCCATATTCCTCATTTTAATGATTTCTTTACACTGTGTAGCCCTTCTAAATGCCTTTTTTTTCTGATGCTATGTATGGTCCTCATCTAAATGGTTTCCCATCGACTTAAACAAATAAAATAAAATATTAGTAAACAGAATAATTCTTATTAATCAATTTTTTTAAGTAATGAAAATAAACACATAATACAATATATATATTTAATTAATCTTATATTATTTTGTCTCGTCCAATATTAATCCATACACCATCACCATCATTCTGAGAATATGACCTTGTAGTTCTTTCTACAGTATCAAAGCCATCAATGTCTCCCAAAATTATATCAATTGTGTTAAGCTCATTAAGTACTTCAACTTTAATATGATCATCACTGTTTCTTATGTTTCTTGGTTCCATGGAAAGTATTATAGACCAATCATTATCTAATGAATCATTAATGTAAAATACTTGTTTTGCTTGTGAGGTTAGAATGAATGGATCATCTTTATGACCTACTCTCTGTAGGTTAAATAACTTAAAACTCAAATCATCCACTTTAACCCTGTGATTATTTTCAACCCCATCACATTTAAAAAATGGGACCCATGCTAAAATTAATATTCCCATTCAAATTAGAACCTAAAACAATCAAAAAATACACAAAAAATAATAAGATTATATATTGATCGGAAATTACAGCGGTTAATCGTAAAATTTCTTAAACAAATTCTAGGCTAATAAAAATTATTAAAATATAAATAAATCGTAAAAAATTCAAGTATATAAAGCTTACCCAAGTCAAATGAAACGATTTGAGCTAAATGAGGGTGATTTTTACGACAAAACTGGTCAGAATAGGAGCTATTGTGCGTGGAGGAAAGGGAGAGAGCAGCTTTCAGCCGCTAGAAGAAGGAGGGGAAGAATAAGAAGTGAGGGCCGAGCTAGTCTCGTCCCTCCTTCAAATGGCCTGTTAAAGTTTTTTTTTTTTAATTTTCTCAGCAGTTCTAGTCCAACCGCGGAGAAAAAGTTTTTGAAAAAATAAGCCCTAGGTTGTCCAATCTATTTCAACAGCGGTTTTCTTTGAACTGTCGTTAAAGCCCAGCCTTTAAATTCGTCTTCTTTTTTTTTGTAGTGCCAACTCCTTTATTTCCATAAATCATTGAGAATGCTTATCCGTTTCCCTTTTCTACTATGTTTTTTCGCATCTATATCAAGACTCAATATATATATGTTGCATGTTTCTGAATTGTCACTTTACAGTTTTAATTATCACTGCTTTCTCTGTAATTTGGTCTGCTGCATTAATGGCCATGTCTCTCATCTGCTTCTATATCATACAATTTCTACCATGTAAATACATACTGCTAAAACTTTCTAAAAAGTCAATTTGGTTCTTTAGTTTGCCTCTAGTTAAATTAGTAGTACCATATATAGATATAAATTATGTAATATATATATATATATTCACCAATCAAGTAGATTTTTTTTTTACCTATCTATAAGTATTGTTTTGCCAATCAAAATTCATTACGCACGTCCTTTCATGGTAAAATATGAAGAGAAAATTATTAAATAATTTGTATTTTTTTCAATTCAACAGCTATAAAAAAAAAAAACCTATAGATAGGTTAAAACAATTACCTACTAGATTATGGCCCTATATATATTTTTGGGAGAGCTTTTAGTAGAGATTTTTGTTTTTTCTCTATAGATAGGTACTTTGACCAAGTAGAAAATTACTTGTAATATTTATTAATTTTATATAACCATTCTATTTTTACCTACAACCATTCATTTTAATTCGTTAGAGATTCTCTTTCCATTGAGGTAGGAATACATTTTTTAAAATGACTTTTCTAAGGAAAACAATTTGGAATGATTTTTTTAAGGAAAAGGTTTTCAAAAAAATCTTTGTATTAAATAGTTTTATATATACTGTTAATTGTTTTTTAAGAATACATATTACGGACATTGTTTTTTGAGAAATATACATAGTTAATTTTTTTTGGAGAAGAATATATGGTTATTTTTTAAGGGAATATATATGGTTAGTTTTGAAATTATAAAAAAGAAGGAATGATTTTTCTAAGCAAAATTTTTTGATAAAAAACATTAGTATTTAAAAGCTTATATATACGATTTGTTTTTTTTCGAGAATATCTATTATGGTTTTTTTTAATAGAAATATATGTGGTTAGTTTTTTTTCAGAAATATATACGGATAGTTTATCATAAAACAATTTACGTATTATTTTATTCATTTATTTATTGATTATTGTTATGGTTTATTATTATTATTATTATTATTTTGAAAGAAGTGCTATCCTATATTAAAATAAGTCTACGAATAAAATAAAAAAATATTAAGGTAATAAAATATGTAACACGTGAAATATATATTTATATAAAACAATTTATTGACTAAATATAAATTATACGACTTTAAAACTTAAAAAGAAAAAGAATTTATCGACTAAATATAAGTTATGCAACTTCAAAACTTAAAAGAGAGAGAGAGAGACAGTGAGAGAGATAAATTATCGGCCAAATAGAAGTTACATGACTTCAAACCTTTTTTTTAGAGAGAGAGAAAGAGAGAATTTATAGACTCAACATGTTATGACCTGAGGCTAGGGTCAGTGACAGAATGTATATTTCATAAACTAGAAATACCAGAAATAATTTTAAAAATAGTTCAAAAACACTTAGAATCTTTAATTTTTCAAACTGGCCTCCTTAAAATATTTAACTGAAATAAAATCCACAGTTATGCATCACTCATTAAACATAGACAGTAATAAAAATAAACATTCTATAATCATGCGTCGAGCATCTATCTCATGCTTAAACATAGACATAGGTTATGCAAATCATGTCCAAATCTCACAATTAAGCTTACTTAGTTATTATTCAATTAAAATTCCTACTCAAGTCTATAATACACAAGTCTAGTAGGAATTTACCAAAATATAAATAAACTAGTAAGCCTTCAGTGCCTTGATCTAAGTCTCTCTACCAAAATCACATTGAGTGCCACCTGAAGGGAAGAATGAGATTGAGCTAAAGCTCAATAGAGAATCGATTACATGTTTTTTATAATTAATAAATATACTCACATTGACGGTCCTGCATAGTTAGTGATTCACTCAAAACGATTCACAAAATCCAAGTGAAATCATCGTCTAAAAGTTCAAACATTCCAAACCAATGTAAAACATAATATCAAAACTAATACATATCTATTCAAGCCAACATATAACTATACATACAATCATGTGATATCTGAAGTGTCCTAGTGGGTCACCTGTAAGTCCGAGCCACCTATAAAGGTGACCATAAGTCCGAGCAATCAATATGTAGTACCGTAAGTCCGACGGTCGCGTAAATGTGTGAATGCTTGCAAATGCTATATGAATGACAGAATAGGGATATGCACCATTTTCTACCAAATCATAAAATAACTATGCAATATTTCTTTAATCAAAAAATATTTAATTCACGAAATTGAGTTCTCAATCATTTGGATTTTCTAGATATTTTGGTAGTAGAACAGTCATTTTTAATCAAAACCCAAAAATCTAATTTCCTACAGAAAACAGTTCAAAATAGTATATACCACAAGCTAACCAATATGACGTGCCTCTTAGGCAGCTTAAATATCAAATCAACTCAAAACAGGTATAAACACGATTTTTATAAAATATTTCACGAAATTCTAATATTTATTTAAAATACATAAATTCATAATTAAACCAATTTTAGAATCAAGTAATCGAATCCCTACGGTAGATGAGTGACTAGATAGTACTACGGTGCTATAGAGAGCGTTTGACGTCATTTGGTGGTTATTCGGACGGTCGAGAGTCGTTTTTGAACCCTTGATCACTTGTTTCAAAAGTTCGGTTTTCCAACGAACCTTAAAATCGTGAAACGTACCCTACCACTGAATTTCTAGCACCCAAATTAGCTAGGTTAGACATATAACTTGACCGATTCGGGGCTCAAGCCGAAACCCGACCACTCGGCACGTAAAACAAGACTATTCATGAGCCCCACGTCTCAAAATTCGTACAACTTCAAAACATATCGATATTTTATATCAAAGTTCGTCTCTCAACCTCACTAAATCCAAATTTGAGGTCAAAACTTTGTTTCGAGGTCTCGAGCCTTAAACGGGCCTTAAATCCAAAAGTTACAAAAATATCACTTTTAGAAATATTTAGAAAAATATCTTCTTTTTCAATTCAAAAATTTACACGTCTTTGAATATCGATTCAACACCAAATAATCATGTTTGTTCATGATTCATGCTCCTCTTTCACATCATCTAATTTGTACGGCCTAAATAATTACTTCACAAAAGTATTTATAAAAATACCACAAAATATTAGAGAAACGGCCAAAAATTTTTTGAAAGCTCACCAGAGCTTAATCGATGCCAACAACTGGTCGGAAACTAGAGCTAGGAGGCTGGGCACTTCTGCTTTACCAGCGACGGAGCTCGATTTGGCCAGAGAATGCCTGAAATCGTCGTGGAAGGTCGTGACTTCAACTTCTCCGCACGAGCTCGTGGCGGCGTCACGGGTGACGTGGCTTTGCGAGTTCAGTTCGTTGGCCTCTAGCAAGCAATACGGACGAGCGCATCAGCGGCGGGCTTCGGCGCATGAGTAGTAACCAAGAGGAAGGGAGTTTGGATTTTCAGTAGGGGTGGCAATCTGTGTCGTGTCGTGTTTAACCTAATTAAATCGTGTCGTTAACAGGTTAACCTACGTGTCACCTGTTTAATAAAAATAACGTGCAGATTGATAGGTCAAAATGTATATAAATAGTATAATTGTTAGTTTACTCAATTTTTTTAGTTAAGTTTTACTATAGTAAGAGAAACTAGTTCATTAGCTTTATGTTTTTTATTTTATCTACAAGAAATTCATGAAAAAATATTTTTTTGAAAATAATTATTTAATATAATTTATTAAAAAATTACTTAATCGTGTCAATTCGAGTCAATTTCGTGTCAAACAGGTTTAGCTAATCGTGCGGGTTTCGAGTCGTGTTATCGTGTCATGACCTATATTGCCACCCCTAGTTTTCAGGAACCTTGGGTGAGAAAAGAGGAATTTTGAAGGATTTAAGGACAATTTAGGAAATTGTTTGCCACGTGTCAGATTCTAGTTGGATGGACATTGTTTATGGAAATTTCTTTTTAACTCAGTTTTTGAAAGTTCTTTTCATTTATACCCTTCATTAATTACATTTTAGTCCCTTTTTCAAAAATTCCTTACAATTTAGTCCTGATGAACCTTGACTAACATTCTGTCCAAATTCATCTTGATATTTTTAATTTTAAATTAGAAAAATGTGCATTACAAAATTGTCCTTGTTTTTAAATTACAATTTTACCCTTTAAAAACTTGGTTTTTACACAACATAAGTTATACGACTTCAAAACATAAACTAGTTAACCTAGGAAAAAAAATGTGTGGGAATAATATTTTTTTTTAAAGAAAAAAATGGAAGGAAAAATATACTTGTATAGAATGGGTAATAATAATGATGAAAGGAAAAGAATGAAAGAGAATGTGAATAAAAATACAGGAATTAATAATAGAATGGGAATGAAAACAAAAACGAAAAAAAAAAAGATTTTTTAAAAAAAAGGAGACTATTTATTTAAGTCATAAATAGCTTTCTATATTTATATATGACTGCATTGTTAATGGAGATCAACTTTTCATCATAATTCCTCTTTGTCCCGCTTATTAAATAACACAATATCATATTATTTTCAGCAGTCTATTTCTTTTATTAAATAATTCCTCACAAAACATCTCTATTATTTTAGGATATTATGGTCTAATTTAATTAGTAGTATATAAACGAGACAGAGAAAATTAAGACAGTTTGATTTGAGTCTATTGTAAGTTTTACCAACAATATAATTACAACGTGCTGTTGGGTTTTATATATATATATATATCTCTTAATAAGTGGGTGTTGATTGGAATGTGCAACTATAAAATTATACATTCTCGTGCAAGTGCAGACGGTCACAAGTAATATAGATATGGAAGTATAGTGTCGAACCCACGAGGATTGATTTCTAATTCAATGCTAAGTATCAAAATTATCTCAACCCTAACTTTATCTAAACAAACAATAAATAGATTTTGAAGAAATAAAACTAAGGAAACTAAACTATCATGCAAAATAAATGAAAGTAAGCATTAAGAAAAATGTCTAGGTTTACTAATTCTTCAACCTTCCTTTAAACACACAATCTCTCAATTTCCGTCTTACATTAATTAATCTACTAGAATTATCAACCGAGAATTCAAATATATTCACAAACTCCTTTCCAAGACATAAGTGAAAATATCTAGATAAGTTAGTATATTACTCCTAACATAAATTAACTAGATTCATTAAGTTTAGTAATTCTCACATAAAGATTGCAAAAGTCACATAGGTATATTCCTATCCTAAGGAAACTTACCCCAAACTAGGTAATCTTATGATGTTTTATCCAAGTCCAAATTTCTAATCCCCTTACTAAGCTCAGAGAAATTTCACTCAACAATCTATTTAGTGATCAATTAAATAGAAATAATAAGCACAAGGTAAAACAAATAACTCAACAATGGATTTGATTAATAAAAGATGAGAAAAATAAACAAACACAAGTTACTAGGTTGGTTCATATAATAAAACTAGACAAGAAATATTTAGTTTATAATATAAATTGAGAACAATAGCATTTCAATACAATAGAATCAAGAAATACAAATATCAAAGAGAAAAGAGTTTTAGAATTCCCCCTCTTTGAAGAGCTTGAAGGTGTTCATGGAAGTTGTCAATCTCCTCCTTCAAACTTGGTTCTTGCTCTTTTCAATCCTCCCTCAAGGATTTGCTCTCAACAATATCACTCTCTAAATATGGAAAATACAAACAAAATCTCACAAGAAAATAAAGAGAAGATGGTATGAACAAAGAATGGTATTGATGTTGTAGAGGAAATCAAGAAATGAAAGCTTGGATCTTGTAATCTTCTTCTTCTTCCATAGCTACCTCCTTCTCTTTCTCTCTATCCCAACATGCCTCTTTCAACCCCAAAGATAAGATTTTAAAGAGGTGGCTCATGCAAACCTAAGGCAGGCCGAATTTGGACCCTTGGATCATCAAAACGTTTATCTCGGTCGTCAATTTTTGACTCAGGACGCAGAGGGTGACGCCGCAGTGCCAAAACTACCGAAAGTTGGCACTGCGGCGCCACTTTTCCACTGGTTTGGTGCCGCAGCTTCCCGGAGGCGCCATTTCTTCGTTTTAGTTCTGATTTGCCTTATTTTCATTGCATTACGACCGTATCGGATTCAACTTCGATCTCATAGTTTGAAAAAACTCATTTGGGAGGCCCAAATTCACCTCATTTTGTATCAAACACCTTTATTTCATTCTATGTTCAACATAAATAAACGAAATATTAAAACAACAAGAAAAACACTTGAAACAACTTAATTCAAATAAGAATATAGCACAACTTAAGGCAAAATAGCACTAGATAACTCTAATTTTATGGTCTTAACAGTGGGCTACACGTTTTTTAAATAACAAGTATATATTAGGGTTGTCTAATAAGTGAGGTCTTTAAGTGATCTAATTATGGGCTCAGAAAATTACTAATAAGTATGGGTTGTATAATATGTAGTTACCTAATGCTGGACCAATAAGGATTGATGGGGTCTCTATTGGTTGATAGTATTTAAGGACATAACTATTAGGGTTTCGGTCCCCAAGCCAAATAGAACGTACGCTCTTCTCCTCTGCCTCCATCAATGGAGAGAGAGATCCCATTGAGCATACATAAAGTATTCTGGCTGTGGAAGACCTTCTACCCTCAGGCTCTAATTAATTAATCACTTCCGCTTATGTGATCACATCTTTTGCTATCAAATACAATGGATCCAAGTTAGTCACGGGTTTTCTCTCAACAAATCTTTTCCTGACAATTTAACATGATAGATTCTAGGATTGTATATGGTTTAACAATCTAATATGAATATCTAATAAGTGGTATCAGAGCAGGTTTCTCATGTATATTGATTAGATTAATCATGAATATTTGAAGTTTTCGTAATCTATGCCTATTTGTAATTCTAGAGTTTAAATTATATATACATGATATGTGGTTTACATGATTTTTTGAGTTATTTGATACTATAAAGGTAAGGCTTTGGGTATGGGTCGTTATTTTTAAAGAATTAGGGCTTAAAACATCCAATTTTGATAATTTTTGGGTGTTTTGGGCAATTTACGCAAATATGAAATTTTTTATATTTGTGATGGAATAGTGTTTCTAGTCAACCGATTCTACTGTTTTGATCGACCGAAAACACTGTAGCAGAAGATGTTGATTTTCAACCTATTTTGATTTTTGGGTCGATTTTTCGATATATTTTAATCTTTTTTAACTTAAAACATAGAGTTCCAACCCATTGTCGATCTATTAAAGACTAAACGACCCATACTTTGTCCGTTGAAAATTCTATTGGTTCTAGGGTTGATGAAGTGTTCAGCCATTTTAGAAGATCGAATTTGACATTTTTTTGGTCACTATCAGAATCAGTCGACCAAATCTAGTTTTTCGATCGACTGAAAGTTATCCGAAAATCATAATTTAATCTCTGTGGTTTTCAATCGACTGAACGGTAGACTTACTGTCAGATTCGGTCAACCAAAATAGTAGAATCGGTTGACCGAATCTGACAGGCGGTCAACCGATTCCAGTAGAGAAAATTTTTTCAGTTTTTTTGGGCACTTTAGTCAATTTTCTTTGCACTATTTATTTAAATATTTTAAAATAGATGAGTTGAAACAACATGCTACCAAAGTAACTTCTATTGTATAGATTTATTTATTTTGAAATATTTGAATGATTGTGTATTTATTGTTCATGCGAATAATTACCGGCCCAAAGGAAGGTGATTATTACACATCTGTGGTAATAGATATGTGATGGTTATTAAGTTTACATGTGGACAGTAAATCAGCCCAAATGAAGATTTATTGTCTGGTAGGATTTGCTGTCAATATTTGATTACTACACTAAAGAGTACCACTTACAAGTCAATAAGTCGGCCCAAAGGAAGGCTTATTGATATTGTTCTAGGTATCTTATGCCTTATATGTTTATTTGTGTATGTCATACTAGTATATCTTATTGTTTTGTATGTTTAGTTTATGACATGTTTTAAGTTTTCTGTTTCTGTTCTCTGTTCAGTTTTTGCTTCAAACATATCTGCTAGTTTGAATTCAATTCATGTGCTTAATGGCACAAACTTCAAGAAGTGGAAAGAGTACATTATGATTATACTCAGTTGTATGGATCTAGAACTTGCACTCAAGAAAGAATAACATGCTTCTCTTACAGATGAAATTTCTACTACAGCTGTTAAGAACTTTGAGCAATGGGAAAGTTCTCAGTTGTATGGATCTAGAACTTGCACTCAGGAAAGAATAACATGCTTCTCTTACAGATGAAATTTCTACTACAGCTGTTAAGAACTTTGAGCAATGGGAAAGTTCTAATCGCATAAATCTTATGATCATGAAGCATTCCATACCTGAGACCATTAGAGGCGCTATGCCAGAGGTTGATAATGCTAAGGCGTTCCTTGACGCAATTGCGAAATGTTTCCAAAAGAATGAAAAAGCGGAAACAAGTACCATACTGAGCAATTTACTTGCTATACATTATAAAAGTAAAGGGAACATCAGGGAGTATATCATGGAGATATCCAATCTGGCTTCAAAACTAAAGGTGTAATACCCATGATTAGAATGCCCTAGAATTGCTAAGTGTTACTTGTTATTAATTGTATTTAATGTTATTTAATTTATATAGTATTTGTACCTAACTTGATTCTATACAGTGATAATGTCCAACAGTGCTCGATCGACGTATACGTGCCCTGATTTAAAATTATAACGTAATGTTTATATTTACTGCATGTTGAGAATTTTATTTGTCATTTTATATTTTGTTATGAGTTCACTATGAATCTAATTGTCTTACATACCTACTAAAATTTTTGTAGATTCTTAAAATAATAAAAAAGGTGTAATTAGTATATTCTAATATATTTATTTGAAGTTATTTAAATAAGTAATTGTTATTATTAATGTTATTAATATTTAATTGATACAATGTGGTATTTAATTTTAATTTAAATATAGTAAAAAAAAAAAGAAGAAGAAATCATTTATGTAATTATTTTATTTTTGAATTTCATATAACACACATATATATATATAAATTAATATTTAAATAGAAATTAGATTTATATATGTATTAATTAAACTAAAACAAGAAGAAAAAAAAAGAGGGGGGCTGCCGTGAAGTCATCTATATGACTTAATAAAAAAAATAATAACATAAAAAGAAAAATAGAAAAAGGGAAACATAAAGTTTAATTCCACTAGGATTTCAATTATATATAATGATAATAATGTTCAAATTTCTATTCTTCTCTAAACCCTAGCCACCTCCATCTCTTCCTCATCTCTCTAAAATACAGAAAGAAATTTTCTAAGCATCATTCTTTGTCTATTTCTCTATCTTTAAATTTTTAATCTCCAAGAGAAGTCTAAGTCCAAGAACTACAAGATTTCTGTCAGTTTTATTTGAATTGCGGGTAAAATCTCTACACATATTTTTTCTAATTATTTATTTATTTATTTTTCTTTAGGTATGATAATAAGTCTCAATTGGGTATTTAATTGGAGGTCCCTGAGCCCAAAAGTACCTTCAAGCTAGCACTTTTGAGTGATACTCAGTGGTGTTACATTTGGTATCAGAGCCGACCCAGTCCATACTTGTGTGGGCCTTGGAAGGCTGCCACGGGCCGGAATCGTGGTGAATGTAGAACCCGCTCATAGGGATTATATGTGGGCTATTAAATGTGGACCCCCTAGCGAGGATGCTAGGCCCTTAACGGGGGAAGATTGTAACGCCCCAAGTCCTACATCGGGTATGCTCTCGGAAGATCATAGGTATTTAAGTGGAGGTCCATGAGCCCAAAAGTACCTTCAAGCTAGCACTTTTGGGTGAGGCCCAGTGGTATTACATTCAATTAAATATTAATAACCTTAATCAAAATAATTACTTATTTAAATAACTTCAAATAAATATATTAGAGTATACTAATTACACTTTTTTATTATTTTAAGAATCTACAAAAATTTTAGTAGGCATATAAGATAATTAGATTCATAGTGTACTCATAACAAAATATAAAAAGACAAATAAAATTTTCAATATGTAGTAAATGTAAACTTTACGTTATAATTTTAAATCAGGGCATGTATACATCGATTGAGCACTGTTGGACATTATCACTGCATAGAATCAAATTAGGCACAAATAGTATATAAATTAAATAACATTAAATTTAATTAATAACAAGTAACACTTAGCAATTCTGGGGCATTCTAATCATGGGTATTACAAAAGGCACTTAAGTTAGAGTTATCAAATGACTTGTTCATGCCATTAGTTCTACTCTCTCTTTCGCCACAACTCAGTCAATTTAAAGTGAGCTACAATACCCAAAAAGAAAAATAGACTCTTAATGAGCTCAAATCTCAGTGTGTGCAAGAAGAGGATAGATTGAAGTGAGATAAGACTCAGAGTTCTCACTTAGCAACAACCTTTCAAGATAAAAAAAAGAAAAAGGAAAGGAGTTGCATTTGGGACTTCACAAAATAAAGTGCAAAAGAAACAAGATGAAGAAGTAGCTTGTTTCTTTTGCAAGAAGACAGGACATGTGAAGAAGAAATGTCCCAAGTACGCCGCCTGATATGTCAAGAAGGGTAAATATCTCAATTTTGTCTGTTCTGAGGTTAATTTTACTTTTGTACACAATTATACTTGGTGGGTGGATACCAGTGCCACTACTCGCATAAGTGTGTCAATGCAGAGTTGTCTGAGGAGCCATCTGCCAAGTGATGCTGAAAGAGACATCTATATGGGCAACGACGATACAGCTACAGTAGAGGTAATAGGTCTATTTAGGTTGCAATTAGGTTCTGGTTTTTTTTTTTTTAAGATTTGGATAAGACATTCGTTGTACCATCATTTAGACGGAATTTAATTTCCATTCCAATTTTGGAAAAATCTGGTTATTCTTGTTCATTTGGTAATAATAAATTTAGTCTTTTTCAAAATTTCAGTATTATTGCGACTAGTACTTTGATTGATACCCTCTATAAAATAGACATTATTACCTCAATTAATGAAACTTTGCATGTAAAGAAATATGATACAACACACAAAACGATTGAGAATTCCTCTATGTTATGGCACAAGCGATTAGGACATATCTCTAAAAAGAGAATACAGCGTCTTGTGTCAGATGGAATTCTTGACCAATTTGACCTAACAGCCTTCATAGTTTGTGTTGAATGTATTAAAGGCATACAGACAGATGTACGTAAATTAGGTGTTAATAAGAATTCTGGTGTCTTAGAACTGATACGTGCTGATATCTGCGGTCTATTCCCTACGGCTTCATGGAATGGCCAACAGTATTTCATCACGTTCATAGACGATTACTCTCACTATGAGTATCTATATTTATCTCATGAGATGTCATATTCGATGGACGTATTTAAAACTTTCAAAGCCGAAGCTAAAAATCAACTCAACAAGAAAATTAAAGCCGTCAAATCCAATCGTGGTGGTGAATACTACGGTTAGTACGATGGATCTGGTAAACAACATCCAGGACCCTTTGCACAGTACTTAGAGGAATGTGGAATCATCCCACAATACACAATGTTGGGAAAATCTAGCATGAATAGTATTACCGAATAACGAAACCAAACATTTAAGGACATGGTAAGGAGCATGATAAGTCATTCTTCCTTACCTGAATCACTCTGGAGAGAAGCTCTTAAGACTGTAGTTTACATATTCAACAGAATACCTAGCAAATCAGTAGCTAAAATCCTATATGATCTATGGACAGGCAAGAAGCCTAGCATTAGGCACTTATATATTTGGGGTTGTCTAGCTGAGGCAAGGCTATATAGGCCACATGAAAAGAAACTGGACTCAAGAACAATAAGCTACTATTTTATTGGCTACGCTGAAAAATCAAGAGGTTTCAAATTCTATGATCCCTTTAACAGGTCCTTTTTCGAGACTAGTAATGCAAGATTCCTTGAGGATATTGAGGTCGGGGGGAAAGAAGGTAAGGAATATTATCTTTGAGGAGGAATTCATTTTTCTTCCTACAGTTACTATTGAAGGTGATCAGGCTCATTCACTTGACATTATTCAAGAAGTAAATCTGAAAATTCAAGACAATATTCCACAACTCCCTGTCCCATATAAGTAAGTTGCTCCTGAAGAGCAACCTCAACAACCTCAAGAGAAAGTGCCATTAAAGAGATCTACTAGGGAAAGGAGAAACGCGATTCCGAATGATTATATCGTCTATCTCTTAGAACATGAGTTTGATATAGGAGTAGAAAATGATCTAATTAATTTCACTCAAGCCAAACGAAGGTCAAAATCCCAATAGTAGATCGCTGTCATGGAGGATGAGATAAAATCTATGAGAGACATTGAAGTTTAGGATCTTATCGAATTGCCAGTAGGAAAGAAACCCATTGGTTGTAAATAGATTTTTAAAACTAAAAGAGATTTTAAAGACAATATCGAAAGATATAAGGCTCGTCTAGTTGCCAAGGGTTTCACTCAGAAAGAATGCATTGACTATAAAGAGACTTTCTCTCCAGTTTCTTCAAAAGACTCTTTCAGAATAATTATAATGCTAGTAGCTCATTTTGATTTAGAACTACACTAGATGGATGTAAATACTGTGTTTCTTAATGGTAATATTGAGGAAACGATTTATATAGTATAGCCCAAAAACTTTGTAATTGGAGATCCAAAGTCTATGGTATGTAAACTAAAGAAGTCCATCTATGGTCTCAAACAAGCATCCCTTCAATAGTATCATAAGTTCTATCAAGTTATTTCCTCATTTGGCTTTGAGAAAAATTCAGTAGATAGATGTACATATCACAAGTTCAGTGGGAGCAATGTATCTTCTTGGTTTTGAATGTCAATGACATACTTTTAGCAAGCAATGATATTGGCTTATTGCATGAAATCAAGAGATTTCTATCAAAAAAATTTGAGATGAAAGATCTTCGGGATGCCTCTTTTATATTAGAGATTAAAATACACCACGATTACTCTCAGGGCGTCCTTGGGTTATCACAAAAGAGCTATATCAAAAATATACTTAATAGATTTGGCATAAGCAAATGTGCCCCAGGACATACACCCATTGCAAAAGGTGATAAATCCAGTCTCATTCAATGCCCCAAGAATGAGTTTGAAGCTAAAGAAATGAAGAAGATCCCTTATGTATCTATAGTAAGGAGTCCGATGTATGCTCAGATATGTACGCATCCGGATATAGCATACATAGTTAGAGCACTAGGCAGATACTGAAGCAACTCTGGTATGGATAACTGATAGCAGCAAAAAGGGTTTTAAAAAATATTTACAGAGAACAAAAGATTACAAGCTCACTTATCAGAGATCTGATCATTTTGAGATCGTGAGGTATTCCGACTCCGATTATGCTGGATGTCTAGATAGTAAAGAGATCTACTTCAGGCTATATTTATCTGCTTGCCGGAGGAGCTATATCATGGAAGAGTATTAAGCAGACACCTACAGCTTCTTCTACTATGGAGGCAGAATTTATAGCTTGTCATGAGACATCGAATCAAGGAATATGGCTGCGGAATTTTATCATCGAGCTGCGAATTGTCGATGGCATTGAAAAGCCATTAAAGATTTATTATGATAATAGAGCTACTGTTCTATATTCCAATAATAACAGAAGCTCGTCAAAGTCTAAACACATAGAAATTAAGTCTCTAGTTGTTAAAGAAAGAGTTCAGAGTCACCTAGTATCTATAGAACATTTCAACATTAAATCCATGCCGATAGATCCATTCCCCAAAGGTCTAATGCCTAAGGTATTTCATGAGTACACTGCTCATATAGGTGTTGTATTATTTAAAGATGTTCAGAATTAGTGGGAGTTAGATTTTATAAGTTCTCTTGTGAAAGACACATTTATTATTTAATATCAATAAAATGAAGGTTTTCTTTTATACTCTAAATTTATATTTTATTTTCTTTCTATCTGTTGTTTTGCATAAAGTTGCAGTTTTGCATAAAGTAAAAGACTAAGGTTGATTCGTTAGAATTATAAAGTAGAACCAAATAGAAATAGGCATGTAAGATCACTTTTCGTATATTTTCTATGCCATACATCCATACTTGATCTGTGCCATTACGTGTATTGATTTGGTAATCATAGATGGGTTTAGTTGCCTACCAAAGTGCAATGAATGCACTTTGGCTTCATGTTGATATATAAGATGGTTCAGATTGTCTTAAGAAGTAATTTCTTAACAGATAGTAATAAAGTGCGCACTCAAGCTTTCATTATATAATTGTCTCAAGAAAAACTCATGTAACCCAAGTGGGAGATTATTGGGTTTTATATATATATATATATATATCCTAATAAGTGTGCTACACATTTTTTAAATAATAATGATATATTAGGATTGTCTAATAAATGGGGCCTTTAAGTGATCTAATTATGGACTCAAGAAATTACTAATTATGTATAGGTTATGTAATGTGTAATTATCTAATACTAGACCAATAAAGATTGATAGGGTCTCTATTGGTTGTTAGTATATAAGGACATAACTATTAGGATTTTGGTCACCAAGCCAAATAGAATATATGCTATTCTCCTCTGCCTGCATCAACAAAGAGAGTATTCTGGCTGTGGAAGACCTTCTATCCTCAGGCTCTAATTAATTAATCACTTCCGCTTACGTGATCACATCTTTTACCATCAAATACAATGGATCCAGGTTAGTCACAGGTTTTCTCTCAATAAATCTTTTCCTGACAATTTGGCATAATAGATTCTAGGATTGTATATGGTTTAATAATCCAGTATGAATATCCAATAAAACCATAATTTATTACACAAAAACAAATCTGAAAAAGAACAAAAATGGGGCAAGTAAAGTAAAGTAAACCATTTTTTTTCCCGAGCAAAAAAAATGTGTGAGACAATGACAGTAGGGCAAAGAGGCAAAAGGGCATATGCTAACTCAATCACTCAATCAGCCAAGTTATTAATTAATATCTGCTATACCTTCAACTTTTCTTTTTTTCTTTTTCGTATTTTTAAGGAAGGATAGGATTTGAACTACGAGTCAATATTAGAGGCGAGCATGGTAACAAATTAGATTAAATTTATGACTAGATTAAAAAAATTTAGGCATTGTACTATTTAAACTATTAGTACTATTGAACTTTTGGAAAAGATGATCAGTTAATTATTTTTGCGTTTATCTATCTAATTATTATTGGACACAATAATTAGAAGAATGAGAACTAAATTTTGTTAGGGTTTATGGCACAAATGGTCCCTGAAATATCCAATTTGTGGCAATTTGGTCCTAAAAGTTTCGGTTGTAGCAATTAAATCTATTAATTTTCTAATTTGAAGTAATTTAGTTTCTGAATTGTCTAAATTGTGAATTGCCTAAATTGTAAATTTTTGTTATATTTCTGGCCAGAAATACTCGTGATGAGCACATTGTAATATCTAAAAGTGCATTAAGAAAAAATAATATACTAAATAATTAGATTTTGAGAGAATGAAAGATATATTATTTATATTTTTTAGTGTTTTTAGATCTACAAATTTAAAGAGAATTTTTTTGCGATTGTTCATTTTGATGCTTAAAATTATCAAATTATCTTTTAGATGTTACCATGTACACCTTACATATGCTTTTAGCCAGAAATCTAACAGCAGGTTGTAATTTAAATAGTCTATAAACCAAATTATTTCAAATTGGAAATAAGGAGTTTAATTGCCACAATTAAAATTTGAGGACCAAATTACTATAAGTTGAATACTTTATAGATTATTTGTGCCATTAACTGTTTTAATTAGTTGATATAATAGAAATTTTAAGTTAATATATCAAAGTTAATTACACGTTAGAAAAACGGACTGACATATTTTCTTTCAAAAGAGTCTCATTTGTTGTTTTATTAACTTTCTTTTGTTGACAAATCAGTGAAACCAAAAAAAAAAAATCTAATTTAATAGTTATTTTGTTACTTTTTAACTTTTTCAAAGATTAATTAGTAATGCTAAAGGGCACCATATGGTGCTCAACACTATATGATGTGTCAGTCTGTTATTGACATATTAAAATTATATTTCAAATGAGACTCATGTGGGACTCAATTTATTAATTAAATTATCTAATAACATAATTATACTTCATTATGGTGCAGGGAAGCACTAGTGCCTTATAACATTTCTTATAATTATTGCTTGAGACATATCATTTCATTCTAAAAAAATATGTACGAGAGTCCATAGGACATAGGCGATTTTAAATGTTAGACTGTGACATCTCATTTTCTCAAACATCTTCCTAAAGGCCCTATTGATATTCATTCTCTCTACTCCTAGCTCAGCTACCAGCCTACCACTGTTATATCATCTCTATCCCATGGGCTCTCATGATCAGGACGTAGTACTCGACCAACCCTTCTTGAACCCACACCAAGCACCACCGCCGTCGTTGTCGCCCCCATCCGAACCCGTAACATCGGTCTCCGGAGTACACTCAACCGACTCTCGACTCGAGAAAGTACTCTCTGACACCCGATTGCCAGGCTCCAAACGTCTGTGGCAGGCCTCATGGATCGAACTTGAGCTCCTCTTCCGCCTAGCCGCTCCGGCCGTCCTAGTCTACATGATCAACAACGCCATGTCACTCTCCACTCGCATCTACGCCGGCCACCTCGGCAATCTCGAGCTCGCCGCCGCCTCCCTCGGCAACAGCGGCATCCAACTCTTCGCCTATGGCCTCATGGTACATACATACATACATACATACATACATACCTGCATACATACATCCTCATATATACACATACGTACATAACTAATTATTAACTACTGGGGTGGTTTCTACAGTTAGGCATGGGGAGCGCAGTGGAGACACTTTGTGGCCAAGCGTACGGGGCCCACAGATACGACATGCTCGGCGTTTATCTCCAAAGGGCAACCGTGGTCCTCATTATTACCGGATTGCCACTGGCGGTCGTCTACCTGCTATCGGAGCCGCTCCTGCTTTGGCTGGGCGAGCCGGCTGAGGTGGCATCGGCCGCGGCGCTATTCGTGTACGGCCTGATCCCGCAAATATTCGCCTACGCCGTGAATTTCCCCATACAGAAGTTCCTCCAATCGCAGAGCATCGTGGCGCCGAGCGCCTACGTGTCAGTCTCCACGCTGGGGTTCCACCTGCTGGCGTGCTGGGTGGCGGCCTTCAAGCTGGGGTTTGGGCTGATCGGGATCTCGCTGGTGCTGAGCCTGTCGTGGTGGATCATGGTCGGGGCCCAGTTCGGTTACATCCTGGTGAGCCGCAAGTGTAAGATGACGTGGAACGGGTTCAGCTTGGAGGCCTTCTCTGGGCTCTGGGAGTTTTTCAAGCTCTCAGCCGCGTCGGCTGTGATGCTCTGTTTGGAGACTTGGTACTTTCAGGTTTTGGTCCTCATCGCTGGCTTGCTCGAGAACCCTCAGCTTGCGTTGGATTCTATTGCCGTATGGTAAGTAAGTGTGCGTTTAAATTTTAAACTGAAAAATTAATTAATATGAATTTTTACGTAATGACATACGCATGCAGTATGAATTGAGATAATATCGTCTGTCTTCTTTTTTTGCTTCTTTTTTTTTTTCACAATTTCTTCTTCAAGATAGTGCGGATTTCACGTTATGTTAAAAATTTTAAACTGAATGACATGAATTTAGACATACAGAGGATTTAGATAGCGGGTTTGGATTTCGTATGATTCACACTAAAATTTATTTAATTTGAAATATTATAATTGAGACCTGTTTCCGTTCTACACGTTTTTACTATATTATTATTATTACTATTAAGTTGGGAGAAGTTGCCATTGGAATATTGGAGCTTTATTTATAAATTATAAGGTTTAAAGCTTAATTGATAAGAATAATTGCCCTTCTCCCCTATTATGTTAATTATATCTTTTTGTCGTGTAGAAAATGACGTTGCATATAAAGTTAGGTTCTTGTTGTAACAATGAAATTAAGTGCCGAATTAGAAATTTATTTAATACTTCCCCCTATACAGTATTCACACCTTGATTTGACTGATAGATAAAAGCAGCTCTCAATATAAAATATATATTAATAATATATCATTCTTATTGTGTAAGGAAAACTACTGGTCATGTGATGATGTGTAATCACTTTTGTTTTTATTGAAGAAGATATTATACAATATAGCATATACTATTAAGTAATATGTAGCTGGGGTCGTGTATTGGTGCCACTACACACGTACGTGTATTAAAACTAGAGTTTGTTGGATTGAACGAGTACCACAATTAACTTATCATGATGATATGCACTGGTGGTGACCCCGAAGTCTAGATAAGAGTACATGTACGACACTGAAATTAGCTAGCTAGATTTTCTTTTTGTGTTGCTTTAACCACTGATAGTGCGATTGTGTAAATATGTTTATGTATATGTATATGTAAAAGATACGTACATAAACATGTATATATAAAGGATAGTATTCTTTTGATATAAGACTTAAGATGCATCAGGTATGCAGTTATTGGAAGATGCTAATCATGATCATAAAAGTAAAATACAATTCTTTGGTAATCACCCCCTTAATATTAAATAACCTATATTGATTAGCTAACATCTCTAATTACTTTATGTTTTAGAATGGCATCTACTAAATTAAACTGTTGGCTCAAATTCGATTAATTTGCATCCAAAGTTTAATTTTCGAGTGGTTGTCTTCTAGGATTGCAAAGGTACTCCTAGGGTAGCTCACTAGCCGCTTGCTAGGCTGAAAAAATGTAGGAATTAAACTAATATGTTACGTATACAGATCTCTTGAGACTTTGATGCATGTCGGCCAAACTTCACATGATATATATAAATCATATGATTGAACGATATATATATATATATATATATATATATTTCTCCTATGGTAGCTATAGATATGTAGTACTTGACATTTTTCTTGACAAATTATATTTGCTAATTAATATGATCTAACTATACTAAGGGAAATACAACATCCATTCTTTCCTTGATAAAAAGTTCATAAGAAAAAGAAGGAATTAAGCTGCTTTATTCCATATATATGAACGAGTAGTTATGTCAGAGTGCAAATGGCCCGTGGCATATGCTTTGCTAACACAGACGTATAATTAATGGTGCTAGCTAGCGCCTGGTTAGGCATGTTTTTGAGTGACTGATTTGTTATGTATTAAGCTATACGTTCTATTCTCCACTAGCTATATTATTCTTTTTCACAAAGTGAAAAAGATCATACATATAGTTCTAATAATGACGGCAGTATAAATTAGAGACAAAGCGAAAATATTAGATGTCCCAAGAATCCTATTCTGTTTAACTTCCATTTATACTGCATATATATGCTTTCCCTTTCTTGTAGAGACCAAAATGGCATCACATGTAAATCGATCCCAGAGAAGATCACATGCTTTATTCGAATGGAGTCATATTTGTCTAACTAAAGTAACGGTGCTTAATCCAGCTCCACTGGGGTTAGCTTAGTGGGTGGGGTGGGATAGGATAGGTATTAGATCGGAAGTTCAACTCTCAGGTCACGTGAGTTATTTTCATTTCATTGTAATAAGTAGAAATCATTAGTTAAGTCACACTTTAAGAAGGGGAAAAAAAAATAAAGTGTTTAATCTCACCTAATTTCCATCTTTAGGAAATTCCATATTGTATTAAAAAGGTTCTTCCATATTGTATTAAAAAGGTTCTGATTTAGGCTCAAGTCAACAGTATCATTAAATCAGGTTTAAGGTACCAAAATTTCAAACAACTAAATGAGTTGAGTCTTGAGAAATATATGCGTATATATATTATAATATAATTTTGGAATAACATCCTCCTTTCGACAAACTTATAAATTCTTCTCCAACAAACCAAGAAACAAATTCGTACATACTCTTAACCATTCGCTAATTAATGATGAAATGGTTTTGCCTTTTGCAGCATGTCGATAATGGGGTTGTTGTTCATGGTTTCAGTCGGCTTTAACGCAGCTGCAAGGTCAGTTATTTAACATTTTGTAAGTACAATATCATTATTCTAAAACTTTACCTCCTATAAGTTGACCCCATATTTTTAGTAGTGCATGTGGCACCACTTAACTGTATATGTTATTGGGATTTGGGAATGTGATTAGTTGTGCTATTTTTCAGTGTGTCACTAATTAATTAAATAACGTTATATTATTCTAAAATAGGAAGCATTTTGTGGAACATTATTAAAGAAATAAACTGCTAAAACAGAGTAGCGTAGCATTATTTCATTAGCGTGGGAACAAAATTGAGATAATCAATACTTATGTATTATTATACTTTTTTCAGGCCAATAAATGTATGATTTTAGACAAAATGACTAAGCATTAATGATTTCAAATTCAGTGTGTCTTTTCCTTTTCTTGATATTGAGACTAAATTTGTAGTGTCTCTAACATAAAATTGAATATACCGTGCCCTAACGTTGATACCAATAATAACAGTGTGAGGGTGAGCAATGAGTTAGGAGCTGGAAATCCCAAGTCAGCAGCGTTCTCAGTGGTAGTGGTCAATTTGGTGTCTTTCCTGATTGCTGTGGTGGAAGCTATTGTTGTTCTTTCTTTTCGCCACGTCATCAGCTACGCATTCACCAGTGGTGAAACAGTAGCTGAGGCAGTCTCCGACCTCTGTCCTTTCTTGGCTGTCACTCTTGTTCTCAATGGGGTTCAACCAGTCTTATCTGGTAAGCACTAATACGTACGTCTATACCATACATAATTAACTCTTAATATTATAGCTGTAGCTCATAAGCTTAATAAGAACGTGAAAAAATTAAGCAGGTTTTTATGTAATTACTTAATTAGTGACGTGCATGGATACGATTAAGCACGTATTATATATAACATCAGGTGAGAAGAGACAATCGGGCAGGTACGTTTCTTGAGTGACGTGCCAGATAGAAAAGGACAATTAACCAAAGATAAGGTCATATAAGTTAAACCTCTTTCTATAAAGGAGATATAGAATTAATCAATCAGGTGATGATGTACTCTATCTAGATTGGAATCTTTCGTAGCAGTTTGCATGGATACGATTATATATCTAACATATATATATATGGCTGTCAATTATAAGGTTTTTTTTTTTTTTAACTTATGTGTAAGTATTTTTTTTTCTAATTTAATGATGATCTGACGGTTATTATAAGATACATGAAAAGACGTGTATTATTTATATTTTTTTTATTTTATAATATAAAAAAATGTGCATGATAAATTTTCATTAATCAAATTGATAGTTATGTATAAGTAAAAAAAAAAAAGAAAATACCTACTGAATTAGTGTCTTATATTTATATGTATATATTATGTATGTACATAAAGCAGAATTATATATGAGAACAAATAAATAAGACAGAGATCACATTCATTTTCAATATTAATATTTTGGTTAATATGGATCTACAATAACATATAGTCATTATATAAGGTCTATCTCTAGCCTCACAAGTGTAAATTTGGGTATTGGTACTCATAAAAAATTAAAGAGACATATTCCGAGCACTCATGGTTTCCAAAAAATATTTCTCGCTTATCAAAATCTATTATGTATTTATATGTAATATTCTACTTGAAGAAGTATAATATTTTTGCTCAAGATACTGATGTCTCATTTTTGGGTGGAACATTAGAATCGAAGCCTTTATTATATATATATATACACATATAGGGCACCAATCCAGTAGGTATTTTTTTTTTTTTAACCTATGCATAGGTATCAATTGGGCCAATGAAAAAAAATTTTGTACATTTTTTTATATTAAAAAGTAGGAGAGCGAAAAATATTAATGATGCACGTCTTTTCATGCATCTCATTTTAGCCATTAGATCATTGTTAGATGATGATCTAACGGCTAGAAAAAAAATACCTATACATAGGTAAAAAAAAAAATACCTACCGGATTGGCAACCATATATATATATAACACAAAGATATCATTGCTGATCAAGGCAACTGTAAAGAAAACCAGCATATGATGTGAGGTCATATATAAGATGGATTTTGTAAGATGCATAAAGAAAAACGATGTTAGGTGATACAACTTTGTTTTATATATGCATGCTGTTTCACCAGATTGTATTTGTTATGTTCTTGTACTTCTGGCTTCTATCTGTTTTTTACCTTATCTCGAATAAAGTTGGGATGGAAAAAAATAAATAAGTACAAAAAGTGCAATATGCTCATTTTTCATTTTTCTTCAATATAGTTGTATACACATATTTATATATATTTATCCGTTCAGTGCATTTATAGAATTGTTTCTTTCAAATTTCCTTTATATTGATTAAAAAGAAGTGAAAAGAAAAAAAGGGGATTCATGATTGTTTGTATAATGTAGGAGTTGCCGTTGGATGTGGATGGCAAGCATTTGTGGCATATGTGAATGTGGGATGTTATTATGTGGTGGGAGTTCCTTTAGGTTGTCTCCTTGGCTTTAAGTTCAACCTTGGTGCTAAGGTATGAAGAACTCTTTTTTTATCCTCCCTTCACATTCACATTAATAATTTCATTAAGATACAAATTGTTGTTTAGGTATATATGGATAAAAAAAAAACCTACTCTTTATAACTCTCTTTTACTTCTCACTTTCTTGTCCCACTACTTAGATATGTTAATTCTACTAAAATATTTGACATTTTAATAATATACATATATATATCAAGTAGTAAGACATAAGAGTTTAAAATAGAGTGAGAAAGAAATTACTGCTAGCGCACCTCATTAAAAAAAATGGGAGTGCTCAAGACAAATTTTTTGAATGATTCCGCAGAAGATTATTGGAATATTTCCTCTTTTTTCCTTTTCTATGGGCCTATTGCATAAACTAATCAGGAGTTGATATACACAGGGATTGTGGTCGGGAATGATTGGAGGCACAATGATGCAGACTTTTATTTTACTGTGGGTAACATTCCGCACAGATTGGAATAAAGAGGTAAAAGCTTTGCTTTCATTAATAAAAGGGGAAAAAAAATTATACATTATGATTACCAATTTATTAATTCGGATGGCCGAAGGACCTTTCTAGAGGGAGTTGGCTGGTGGGGAAGAGAATTTAGACATTCAACTAAAATTGAAGTGAAAAGAAAAAAGACATCTATTAAAATTATTCTTATCAATTAGTGGACTTTCAGCTCATACAACTTTGACTGGTTGGTCAACAATATATTCTGGTTTCCATTCTCTACAATCCTATATTCTTTCCTATAATTGGGAGGAAAAGAATTAGAAAAAAAAATACTAAATTAAATTATTTTTTCTTTTACTAAACAAGGAATTAACTTAAGAAGTGGTAAAGAGTAATTTGGAATTGAATTTTTCAGGTGGAAAAGGCTAAGAGCCATTTGGACAAATGGGAAGATAAGACGCAACCTCTCCTAAAGAACTAGAGCCCAACGACCACACATTGTGCATGATCCAGTACAGGCCCAGATCGTGACCCTTAAACGACAAACATTTCATTGGGCTTTTATCATTAAAGCTTATTAATTGCTATCAAATCATTTTGACCCATTTTGAAATTAGGCAGAGAATGGATTTTAGGACATTATATGCTGCTTAATAAGAGTCCAGTTATTGACACCGTCATTAATAATAAATTGGTTCTTTGTTTCGTTAAATTAATTTTTCTAGTTTCATTTCATTATCAAAAATTTAAGTTTGTTAGGTTTATCCTAACATCTCTGTAACAATTTGTACAATTTTGCAATTTTAAATTCTTCGTTAAAATTCTAAACTAAAAGGACCGTCAGATTGAGATGAAACTAGATTAGTTATAATAGGCTTAATTACGGGCACACTAAGGTATTTATAGTTTATACATATTGTATGTCCATCAATTACGTAAGTGCCCCCGTTGGACCATTTATTAGATTCACGGAACTATACATAACTAACTTTTAGGATTAATAATCGGTTTAATTTGGCAGTGCGATGGATCAACCCACATGCAAAGCACGTGGTAGTCACAATCAGTCACCACATAACGAAAACTGTATAAGAGAGAGAGAGAGAGAGAGAGAGAGCTATCTAGCTTAAATATTTGACCCCTTTTTTTCCTTTTTTGGGCACATAGTTGACTTTGATTATCTGGTGGAGCCTAGGGCCTAACATGAACCAGACCTCAGGGTAGGTGTGCCTTGCATGAAACAGGAAAAGATCAATGCGTGCTTTACATGAATTAATTATTGGCTTTGAATAACTCTTGATATGAGCATCCTATGGTCTTTTTTTTCTGCTTCTATTTTTTTGGGATCAATGTAGGAGAGGTAAATGGTTTAAGAAACCAAGAAAATGTATAGATTTTTTAGGTGTTGTATTGAATAGGCTAGTTAGATCTATAAATGTGTTTGTCTGGCTAGGCTTAGCTGGATAGAAAATTGCCCGTTACCCAACACCAAATTGTCTAATAATTAGGGGGAGAGAGACAGTTGGGAGTACCGTACGGCATCATCATGGGAGGATGTGTAGGGCACTGAGGAAGTGTATGTCCATTGAGGCTCGACTCTAATTGGCTTCGTATAGTTTGATCTTTAAGATAAAATGATCTTTCTAAAAAAGTTAATGAGTCGATATTTCATTAAAATGATTTTTTAATTAAAAAAAAAATTGAGCAATTCATTCAAATATTTAATTCTTTTAAAAGGAAATTTAAAAAGTTTAAAAAATCTTTAAAAATCATGCTAATTGGCTTCATAAAATTTGATTGGGAGTATACATTATTAAGGCTAGGCCGGAAGAATGTTTACTTCTTGAAATAAAAATACAAAAAGATCTTTTAAGATAAAATGATCTTTCTAAAAGAGTTAATGAATCAATACTTTATTAAAATAGTCTTCTAATCAAAAAAAATATTCTAACAATTCATTTAAATGCTTAATTCTTTTAAAAGTAATTTTTAAGCTTAAAAAATCTCTAAAAAATCATGCCAAAAGGCCCCCTGCCTATTTATATTCATGAAAGACGGTAAAGAGAAAAGCTACACATAATAATTCTTACATTTAAAGATTACCTCTTTAATTAGTACATTGTTTTGGGTCTGGAATATAAGTACTGTTTTTGAGTGCTGCTAAATCTTTACTTTTGACTAAAAGTTGGTTCTTTGTATTTGTTTGTAGCTACAAAGTCTAGATATTCGTACGTTTCAGATAAATTTGGATGTGATGATTCTTACATCAAGAAGATAAAGATTGGATCATTAAATTGTAGGTATAGTTTTTTTTAATATGTATAGTAAATACAGGCCATAAGGCACAGCGAATTTGTTATAATATTGGAGGCATTACCCGTGGCCTGCGCGTGTTCACTCTTGGCTCAGCAATCTTGTCCTGAAAAACGTTGAGTTGTCAATTTTTATAGTATTAGCAGGCCATAGTCGTGATCAATTTAATATCTCTAATCACGTTATATTAATTAATCAACCCGCCAACAATGACCCAAGTGGAAGCCTGAGTGTACTAATTTAATTTATACTGCATCATTGAGTATAGAATCCATAAAATCGATTCCCAATTGTGGTGACAAATGACAATACAATAAATAACATGGCAAACAAACTACGATTTTAATTAAGAAAAAATTTATGACATCGACAAAGAAAATATTCTTGATTATTAAGTTAATACTTGTAATTATAACGGTGTTTACTCGTTCATGTGTATATTTAGGGACATAACAACACTTGAATTGAAGATACAAAAATTTAAGAATAATTTGCGAGTGATTGTCCGAGACAAAAATCTTATGAATGGTTTCTAGCTGTCTAATCGAGATCATTTGTTGGTGCAGACAAGGAAACCCTGTGTTTAATTCTAATTCAGAATTTCAACAGTACTAAATAAAACCTGTAATAAAAACTTCAATATACTTAAACAAAGTAATATACTTAAACAAAGTCTATACTTAAATTTGATCCAATATTTCAACTCATCAAATGGTCATAAAATAATTAATTGATCTCTACTTCCTCCTTCAAACTAATAAAGCAACTATTCAATATTAAAGAGTTTCAAAGATGAGGGAGAAAACTATTATTATTAATATATATGTATTGATTTATCGAGTAGTATTACTGCATGGGATTCCCAGCACGAGTATCATGAAAAATAACAAAAGCAAAAATTGGGGGGAAAAAACAAAAAAAAAGAAGAAAGACATAATAAGAAGTTGGTAATTAATCAAGCGAACAAAGGAGTAGGAAGATTATTAACAAGAGTCCTCTCAGCTCCACCACCGAACAAGCGCTTGCAAGTTTTCAATTGACTAGAAACTTGTCTCAAGACGCTAACTACTCTGGCTGCGTTTACAGTGAGCGACATACTTCTCCTCAACTTGGTCAGTCGTTTGCCAATCTTG
The DNA here is from genome assembly GCA_002914845.1 of Trema orientale. Lineage (NCBI taxonomy): Eukaryota > Viridiplantae > Streptophyta > Magnoliopsida > Rosales > Cannabaceae > Trema > Trema orientale. The sequence goes on from JXTC01000169.1 coordinate 459,071, forward strand.
ACTTTCAACCTCCTTATTCTGATCCCCAAATACGACGGTCGTTTCGATCTCGACTCGGCTTGCTCCATCACCTTGTAGATCAAGAACTGAGCCCTTCGGTGGATTTTCTCTTCCGGGTCTTCCTTTTCCACCTTTGAGTATGCATAATAAGGCTTCTTCAATGCCAAAGCCATTATAATTTATTTTTGTCTACAATGCGGAATTGCACAAATATTTATGTGTATATATAGATGGACGCTGTTGTATATGTATGGTATTTAAGCTGAAATGGGGCTTGATTGTAGTCGTGTATTTATAGAGGATTGAAGAGTTGTTGGTAATGAGGGACGTGGGGTCATAAAAGAGGCCGTATGGTGATGAAACAGGGCATGTGGAGTAATGTTTGGTGGAAAATAATGGAGAAGAAAACGGGTGCTGAGTTGGCCTTAGATCATAGTATGAAAGCCAAGTATATGAATATATTATATAATATAGAAAGAATAACAACCTATATACTATTTAACTTCAAGACGTGCATGAAGAGATTAGAGATAAATATAATTAGCTGAGGTTCATTATATTGTGCATACTTATGTAATAACGAAAAGTAAAATTTGCATATAATATTATATTTAAGAAATAATTAATCTTGTGCACCTTGGTTTCAGGATCAGGTTATATTCTAATTGATTAATCACTACATGGAACTGAAATGTTTGGTTAATGAAAAGAAAAGGGTACTAGCCCGTTATTGCTTAATTAATACCATTAATTTGGTTGGAACCATATCTTAACTTGGATGATCAACCGGTCCATATGTATTAAAATCAGCAATAAACACAATAATTAATTACACATGGAGTACTCTAGCTAGTACTGCTGTATGGTTTTTGAACCAACCATGCTTAGGTCTTGGCTAGTCAAGCTGGATCGATGATCCCTTGAATAAAACCTGATGGACAATAACCTGCTCCATGATTAAGGAGGAAATATATTTGTCCAAATTAATTCTTGAATCTTAGGGATTTGGGTTATTTAATTAGTGTTATATATATATATATCTAGTTACTTGATTTCAATATTATCTTATCAAATGTTCTGTAATTAATTCAGATATACAATTTCCTTACAAGATCAGGAAGCATATAAAAAATCCACGAAATTAGGAAAGCTTTACTTGATTTTGTCTAGGTACATAATCTTAGGGATTTGGGTCATTTATTAGGACAATTAATCCCTTCGTAAAAAAAATATTGGAATAATTACCTATAATTACATAATTACAATATTATCATATAAAATATTTTGGATTTAATTCAATTACACAATTAACGTACAAGATCATGAAGCGCTAGAATCTTGAAAATCTAGTCAACTTACCCGTGTTTATACTCTAAACATAAGGATTTGGCTCATTTAACCGGGATTGAGAGTGATAAGAGTAATACTATAATAAGAGTAATGCTATAAGCACTCAAAACTTGCACCAAATTAACAAAGTAATATCATTTTTAACTATACAAATTTATAGTATATCTATAATTATCTCGATGATTATTATTTTATTATTTAATTCAAAGATGATACTAGAAATCCTATCTATTATATCTTTAACTTCTAAATATTAAAACATTCTCTAACTATTATATCCTAACTTCTAAATACTAAAATATGTGTACCTGAATAAATTTATAACATTCGCCCACTAAAATAGCCACATAAGTTAGTAATTAGAAGTTGGGATTTCTAGCATTATTCGTAATTAAAATATAAAGTTTCCTAAAATGAACAGAGACCTGGGATTAAACACATAATTTGGCATTCTCAATTTGAATACTCTTGCTCTAACAAATTGTAGTATCAAATAATAAAAGACACCCCGTGGACGTATGCCATTCAACATATATAGGCTGAAATCACGTAAAGTTCTAATCTTTTAGTGTTCTTTACTTTAAATCAACATATAGCTAGTTCTTTCTGGTCTGCAAAAAGGCACACCGTCAAGGTAACAAACATAATATATACATAAATATGAACATATACAAAAATACATTTTATATTCATAAATATTAATGAGAAGCATAAGGCAATATTTATAATTTGTTTAAAATTTTTATTAATTAGAGCGGGGGGTCACTAGTGAGGAGAGCTATAAAGTCAAAAGGAGCAGAAGAAACATGAGGCTTGCCATGAATGGAAGAGACAAAGCCTCCACCGCCGTGAAGCACCTTGAAAATTTGAATAAACTAAAATTATTAAAAGACGCTAAAAGCCAAATTAATTATAAAATAATAAAATGGACAGACTACAGAGGCAGCTCCATATATGCTGGCTTTTCAAGTGATTCCGCTGTGACTTTCCATTTGAGTCAACAGTCAACTCCACCGGCTTCTGCCTGCACTTGCACCCTTTCTCACTGCCCTCTATTATTTATTCAGTTATTTCTTTTTAATTTAAAATTGTGATGAAGGACTTGTACTGCGTAAGCAATAAAAAAATAAATAATAAATAATAAAAAAAAAGCATAGTCATATTCCTTAACATATATACTCATAATGTTCATTACCTTATCCTTCATTTTTATTTCCTTTTCCTTTATATAATATATATATTTGAAGTAGCAATTATCGTTACTTGCTAGGTAATACTGATCACAATCGTTTTAATTATTTTCATCGTGATTAGGAGACTTAGTAATCTAATTATTGACTGCAAAGTGTCTGTAATTTATTTCATTCAGGATATAATGTAATGTAATCATCATTGTTATAAGTGAAATGAAGAAGAGTTCTTCTCAAGAGGTGGCTTAAAATAATTGCAACAATTATTTTCACTTTTAAATGGTTATTAAAAAGAAAGTACTTAAAAAATTATACATAAACATTGAAAATGAAAGTTTTACTAAATCAAGCAATGTTCAAACATTCTTGTTTATGTTTCAAATTACTTTTGGTACATAATTTAATTTAAAAGCATAAGCTATTCTTAACAACATTTGGTTGGATGGATCCGATAGACCAAACACGCTTGAACATGTGATGATTCATAACATGTGCCTAAAAATAAAAAATAAAAATAAAGAAAAGGCCGCCAATAATATTATATGAAATGTTAATATTGCGAAAAAACCAAACTTATTATTTTCATCTAAATATGTAAAATGCTCTTTATTCTATTGATTTCTTGGCAGGGAGGGAGAGAAAAGTCATCCTATTAAACAATATGGTGAATATGATAAACAAGAATTTATTAAAAGACTGAAGTTGAAAGGCAACTGAAAAGAGAATAGAAAACCAGAAGTGGCCAAATTTGCTACAATAAATACACTAATAATTTTGACCGATAATATATTATGTAGTTCATACAAATAAATATGTGTGTATATATATATAACTAACGTATCAAATAATTCCAAGTAGCTAGTTAGCCGACCATGCTCAATTTCATGACATTGGGAAGACATATTATACATCAATCATGTACAAGTCATTAAAATACGTCAATTAAACCACCGTGGCGTGCTTGGTTCATTTTTGTACATCTTCTCCATAACTTAGTTTCGTTTTGTAGTGATAAGAGTAAAGGAAATAGTCTTCTATCATTTAAAATTGACAATTGTGACTTAATATTTCTGCAATTCGTGACTGATGACCTCTAGAAAAAGGTTCAATCAGAGCCATCAGCATACCTAAGTACCTAACTCGCCCCCACATTCATGTCGTAAGCTTAAAAAATAATGGAAAATTGATTATTGATTGAATCCATGATGAAGTTTTAAATGTTAGTAAACTCTGTCAAACTATATTTATATAGATTAAAACTATCAGTATCTCTCAGTTTTCTTATGTTTGGGGATGTTTTGTGGTATTGCACGCTTGAAATTTTCTAACATATATTATGCAGTTGACATTGTTAACTTATGTATGAAATGCTTCGAGGCGCCAACAAAGATACTTCTAGAGACTAAACGAAACATATAATTTTATATATATATATATATATATGTATTATATTAAATAGGGATGTAAGGATTTGAAATTAGGACCTAGAGATGTTGTTACCACCAAATAATACCTTCAACCAAAAATGTGTAATATTTTCGTGGCAATAAAATTTGAAAGCTTCTACTAGAAAGGTTCGGAAAGGTTTGTACACAAACCCAATTAGGCCGATCAATCCGCCCAATCTAACCCAATCCAAGCCGAAATTCACGTGTTCATAAGCCCATGTTGGTTAGGTTTGACTGGAAAATCACAGTCCAGCATTATTGGGTTAGGCTACAGGTTCAGCAAATGACAAACCTGACAGAACCCAACTAGGCCGAACAACTGTGAACAACAAAGCCTTCTACTCTCTCTTTATTCAATAAAAGTATTTCTATTGATTTTTTTCACATTTAATTTGATTTGCTTCCATTTATCACAACCACAAAGCACCATGATCTCCACCTGACTGCGTTTTCTCTTTGTCATCAAGTTTTCATCAGTTTGTTTATGTTGCGCTGCTTTATAAATAAATAAATAAGTGGTCCTAACTATGAATACATGGGAAAATGCCAATCTGGTTCATCTATCTCCTTGTTGAGAAAACTTTAATGGGTTAATTATGGTCCGTCTTTGTTATGGTAAATTCATGAGAAATCATACTTATTTCCCGTTCTTCTTTGGAACTCATGTTTTTGATTTAGTTCATGCACTTCTTAAACTCAAATAAATTCAAAGTAAGTCCCTTTTGATTGTTTGTTTTGATAATAAGGCCCTCTATAAGATTCTCTCAATACTAGGGGTGACAATTCGTGTTCCCGTGTCGTATTCGTGTCGTGTCGAGACACGGGTATAACGGATATATGTCAAACACGAATACGACACGTTTATTAAACGTGTCGTAAAATTCCAACCTATACACGAACTATTTAATAATCGTGTTACCCGCGACACGACCTGTTTAACACGATATTTAAACAGGTCATATTTAGATCGTGTTTGAACTAACACGACCTGTTTAACCTGACTATTATTTAACCCATTTTGAGCTGTTATGCGACCTATTTCACATATTTAACCAATTTTGACCTATTTATTTAACAGGTTAACCTGTCAACTTGAACACATTTTTAACATGTTTAATATGTTCCAAATTTAAATCAAGCTACAAAATAAACATAATAAAGGCAGTCAACAAACTTAATCACTTAATAGTCTTAAAAACTTAAACACACCACACAACATCACAATCATAACCTAGCAGTTTAGAAGGTGTCTAACATATTACACATCAAAACATAAGAATTTGAAACAAAACCGAAGTCCAAAGAATAAACACATAAACACAACTCAAAAGTAGACATATTTAAGTCCAACAACTCAAAAGTAGACATATTTAAGCTCTAACAGAATTTGAACATCCTGAGGATGGTTCTTCACTCAGACTCATCTTGAATATATCTTGTGTCACTTCATTCAAATCCTCTTCAAGAGTGTTATCTACACCAAATATTCAAGCAAATTAAAGAGAAAAAATTAATGTTGCTAATTTTATATATAACCTAAACAAAAGTCTATTAGTTTCGAAATAACCTTTTACTCTACCTAGCCAATCTTTCATGCAAATAATTGCCTCCATTGTATCAGCTTTAAGTGTAGAATGGTATAGGTCAAGCACACACACCCAAACACTAAATGAGGCTTCAGAAGCAACTATTGATACCGGAATACTCAAGATGTCATTAGCTACAGTGGCAAGGTCAGGATATCTCATTTGACTTCCAAAAAGCAAGGATATCCAAATTCACATTTCGTGCCATCTTTGGCTCATCTAAGTAGAGCTCCAACTGATTTTTTTGCTAGCTAATTTCAGACTCCTCACTAGACATCTCATCATATTCCTACATCACAAAAAATTGAACATTAAAACCAAAAAAATAAAAAATCAGCAAAGATCATAAAAAAATGAATGATAAAAAATTAAGAAATTACCATCAACTTCTTTTGAACAGATTTAGTCTTTTTCTGTAGACGTTTGAAGTCTTTTATGAAAGAGGAGATGCATGATGATCTGAAGCTTTTGACTTGTATTCTTCAAACGATACTGCCAATCCATTATGTGTGCTTTCCTTATAATCCATTTCACTATGAGTCAATAAACATGCCCAATTTCAAACACAAAATCATAAAATGATTATACACAAAATAACCCAATTTCAAAGAGCAACAATAGAAACCCATCAGCACAAAATAGCCCTTTTTATAAAGGGTTTTGAAGCACAATTCAGCAAAATCCTAAACTAATCAATTACTAACATTGCCTTACATATCAGTACACAAGTCAACTAAAATTAAAATGCAACAGAAACACAATCCAAGAATATTTCAACTTATCAAGCAGAGGTAAAAAATGAACACTCAAATCAAGAACAAATACTATAATAGAAAATAACAATTAAACATTAATATAAACTTTAAGTTATCATATAGAACGACAAAAATCCATTGTTCTTCTGCCGAATTCAGTAAAGGAGTTTTGTTACAGTCAAACTAACATGACCAATATATATGCCAAATACATGATCCCTAGACGATACTTAAATCATGCTAATTTTTATGTCCATGTGCTTTTGTCTCTATTCAACATGCAATGTTAAAGAAACCACCAATAATGTAAAAACTCTATATTAAATTTGCAAATTCTTGGAAGCTATAGCTACTAGCTACACCTTTTCATTGAAGAAGACAAAAAATGAAATGAAAAAAA
>JXTC01000169.1:470092-484314 GCA_002914845.1 Trema orientale
GTTATTAAGGGCTAAAACTTAATGAATGCTTAGAGAACCGGGTTAGATAGAGATATCAACTTGGGTACTTAGGCATATTATCTCATTCGGCACTCAAGAGAGGGAATGAGGTTAGATTAGGTCTCTTGATTAGTGAATTTAATGAAATTAGGCTAGTAATTGCTTAATTTGACGAATTTAGGAGTAATTAGGAAAAATCATGTCCTTGGTACATTAGTGCATAGTAATTTCCATATTTATTTACGTAATTCTTTTATCTTTATTTTTATTTATTTTATTTTAAATTTATTTAGTTTTGATGCTTAGATAAAATTAAGTTATGATAATTTTGGTACTTAATAACTAATCTAAAATTCAATTTTTGTGGATCGACCCTTCTTGCCGCTATACTAGTTAATTCTAGATTTTACTAGACTTGCTAGGTTAGTTAATAGGAGGTAATTATAAATATTAATTTGGTATTGGGCGTTTATTTCCAACGACTAAACTGTTTCCCACATCACCAAATGTTTATCTTGTGGTTCATATCCTAAAGGATGAACCACAAGATAGGCTCTTAAAAGATATTTTTCTTTATGCGTTAAATCTAAATAAAAAATAAAAAATAAAAAAAATAAGAGAAAAAAAAAACCTGCTCTGTTGCTCTGTTACTCAGCAGCTAAACGAGAAAGTGAGAGAGAGAGAGAGAGAGAGAGAGAGAGAGAGACGAGGACGGAAGGGTGAGAGAGAGAGAAGACTGATGAGGACGAGGGACTGAGAGAGAAGACTGACGAGGACGAGGGACTGAGAGAGAGAGAGACGAGGACGGGAGTGGCCTAGTGGTAGAGAGAGATGAGGACGGGAGTGAGAGCGACAGAGAAAGGGAGAGACTGATAGGGAGGGTGACTGAGACGAGGGAGGGAGGAGTCGATGAGGGAGGGTGGCGGCTGAGTATAATTTAGGGTTTGTTTGAGAGAGATGAGTGAAATGTGTAATGTGTGAGGGTAGGTGGCGGCTGATTTGAGAATGAGAGAGATGAGTGAGATGTGTGAGGGTTTTCACTTTTCATTTCACGTTTTATTCTTTTCCCCTTAATTTTTAATTATTTTTGTAAAATTAAGTGTTAAAAAAATTATTTTTCACCATGTCATAAACGGGTTGTAAATAGGTTAATTGCGAGTTGACACGATTATGACCTATTTATTAATTTTATTTTATCGTGCTTAATCGTGTTTAACCTGTTTTGACCCGCACCTGTTTAAGCTCAACCCAAACCCGCTAACTTCGTATCGTTTTCGAGTCGTATTATCGTGTCGTGACCTAGATTGCCGCCCCTACTCAATACCCATCTCGGGTACATGGCTTTAAGCTCCATTAGTAACTCTAATGGTGGCCTCAATCGGTCACTCACGAGCCTTTCATTGAAAAACTAGAAATTCACCTTTGTCTAACATATTTTATTTTTAAAGGACCTTTGCCTAACATATTAAATTGACTAATCAAGGTAGATATCTTGTAAAAATTTGGACATAAATATAAAGTAACCAATTTGTAAAAGAAAAAAAAATTAAATAGGACAAGTCCTACTTCTCTCTTAAATCTAATTTATATTTTCAATTATTAATCTTTTAAACTAGTTTAGTTATCCAAAATAGTAACCAATGTGTAATTATAGTGGCATGGTTCAAATTATGGGATGCCCTCAATCAAACTCAATATGTTCTAATAACCATTCTACCATTTCAAAAGCTCACAAATATGATTCAATATCGTGGCATGATGTATCCAAATAAACCAAGGCATAATCTGATTAAAAAAAGAAACTGATATTAAGTTGACACCATTAATCAGAAATAACACCAGAAAAACTACTATTTTCTAATGGAATCTATTATAGAATACTAAAATTATGTTTCTAATCACAAACCCATCAACGATCTTTGAAAATACAACCAACACAAGATTAATTACAAACTCCAAAAACCTATTTTCTAATGAAATCTATTATAGAATACTAAAATTATGTTTCCAATCACAAACCCATCAACGATCTTTGAAAATACAACTAATACAAGATTAATTACAAACTCCAAAAACCAAAAGTAGATCATACAGAAGCTAAACCATTTTCAAAGACACCTACTTGTTGGGTATTAGTCGAATCTGATGAGACAGCTCATAATAAAACTAAATAAGTTAAACCCAGAACAACTAGCTCATCATGACCCATTACTTGTAGCTAACAAGATCTGCTATTCCAAGTGATAGAATTTACTGAAACGTATTAGGGATTGAGCGCAAGATGGATGCCTTGAGAATTGTGACTTGCTTGACAAAATTTGGAGTCGAGGCCATGGGATTGATTGTTCGATCGTAGTTGGGGACTAAACGTTTTTCGTTGATGCCGAGATTGGGGAGAACGAGAAGAACGACTTATTAGGCATCTGGATTCGGCGAGATGAGCTTGATCGTAGTTGGGGACTAAATGTTTGTCGTTGATGCCGAGACTGGGGATAACGAGAAGAACGACTTATTAGGCATCTGGGTTCGGCGAGATGAGCTTCAAAACCAGCAGGCGAATGGCACCAGCCACTCCAAATTAGGACTGAGATTTTCAGATGAAGAAGAAGGAAAAGGAGACTAAGAACCTTTCAGTACAAATTGTGTCATTTTTCTTAGCATATGAAAAGTAAGGACAGTATATTTGTAATTCTTTTTTTAAAAGAACGTGTTTCCCCTAATTTCCTCATCATAATACCAAATGAAGTTGCATAGCGAACAAACGAAGTGAATACTAAACGTGCAGAGCCTAGTATCGCAATATTGTCTTCTCATGTAAACAGAAATGCAATAATCATATTGATGGATATGCATAAATGTATAAAAAAACATTTCAGAATCATGACTACGCTTTATTGCTAAGAAACAAGCACACCTTTTTTCGCATCACAATGTGTAGAATACATTAAGTTAATTTGGTAACACAAGGATTGACACACCATCAAATGGTGCATCTACAAGATTATGTACATATTCTCCATCCACGTACTAACCATTCGTGAAATAACTGGGCGAAAACCAGGAGGTTGGCTTAGTATTTGTGATTTCAACTGGTCGACAAAAATATTGACTTCGCGAACATAAGCTTACAGTGGATAGACCTACGTTCTTATCTAACCCACTGATCCCTCAAGCTTCAGGCTCATCAGTTGGTTCACCTCAGCACCAAACTCGTCAGGAAGTTCATTAAAGACATCACGGCAAAATCCAGAAATCATGGCAGCCATGGCTTTTTCATATTCGATTCCTCTCTGTTGAAAGTAAAATAGCTGGTCTTCACCAAGTTTGGACGTACTGGCTTCGTGTTCGATGCGAGCCGTGGGGTTTTTTACCTGTTAAACAAACAAAATTAATCCAACAGCGGAGAACCAAAAACTAGCCAAAATTGNATAGCTCTCTCTAGCATTCTCCTCCCATACACCATATATCTGCCCGTCAATTTTAAACCTATGTTGTGGAAAAGAGCTCGACAAGTTGTTACAAGAGGAGGGTTGTGCATCACTTTGGTGTGGACAAACAGAAATATCATTTCATTTCATGATCTAAAATTGAGTCAACTATGCATTTGCCTTAATATCTTCGATAATCATATTTGTTATCTGTCAACGATGATAACTACTACTCAATCTAAATAGCTAGCTACTACACAAAAGAAAAACTGGCACTAGATGGTATTATAGATAACTGCAGTGCCAAAAAATTAAATAAGAACAGGAAAAATCGCTAGCAGTCAGGTTAAAAAGAGCGGTCTATCAAATATTTCAGAGTAGCAAGTACCTCAATGTAGGGGTATGTGTTGGCAGCAGCATTGTCACCAATAAGCATTGAATCACACTGCGAAGAATTTCTAGCATTCTCTGCTCTTGACTGAACCTTAACAAGGCCCCTGTAACAATTCCTGGACTTGCCAGCAGATATACCCTTAGAAATAATCCTACTTCTTGTATTCTTTCCCTTATGAATCATCTTCGTCCCTGTATCTGCCTGCTGATAATTGTTAGTCAAAGCCACTGAGTAGAATTCACCAACAGTATCATCTCCCTCCAATACAACACTCGGGTACTTCCAAGTAATAGCAGATCCTGTCTCCACTTGAGTCCAAGATATCTTTGAGCGATCCCCCGCACAAAGGCCACGCTTTGTAACAAAGTTGAAAATCCCTCCCTTCCCTTCGTCATCCCCAGCATACCAATTCTGCACCGTGGAGTACTTAATCTCCGCTCCTTCAGCACAATACAACTCTACCACAGCAGCATGAAGCTGGTTCCTATCATAAGAAGGAGCTGTACATCCCTCCAAATACTCCACAAAACTCCTATCATCAGCAACTATCAACGTTCTCTCAAACTGCCCCGTCTCCAAAGCATTTATACGAAAATAAGTCGAAATTTGCATCGGACACTTGGTATCCTTCGGTATATAACAAAACGACCCATCACTGAAAACTGCCGAATTCAGAGCAGCATAATAGTTATCCTCACTGGGTACTACTCTTCCTAGATACTTCCTAACTAAATCTGGGTACTCTTTGATTGCCTCCGATATCGAACAAAAAATAACACCGGCCGCCTCCAAAGTCTTCCTATGAGTTGTGGCAATCGAAACACTATCAAGAACCGCATCGACCGCAACATTAGCCAATCGATTCTGCTCATTCAGAGGCACTCCTAATCTATCAAAGTACTTAATAAGTTCAGGGTCAGCCTCATCGAGGCTATTCAAAGTTGGTTTCTTCTTAGGTGCCGAGTAATAACAAATGTCTTGGAAATCAATAGGTGGGTATTGGTTATCAGACCATTTGGGCTCTTTCATTTTCAAAAATTTCTCAAAAGCATTTAATCTAAACTCAAGCATCCAATCAGGTTCCTCCTTAAGCGTAGATATCAAACGAATCGTTTCCTTCGATAAACCCTTTGGGATTGAAAACGAATCGATATCGACACTGAACCCAAATTTCTTATCGTATTCCCGGTTACGAAGAATTTCTTGGATTTTCTCATCGGTGCTAGTAGTAGAAGAAGTCGAGAGCTTACCTGGTGAGGAACTCGAATCAGGGTTGAGGGTTTTCTGATCGTAGCCAACATCTGCGCGAACCCTGAAGACCCTTGAAGCTGGGGTTTTCTGATTGGGAAGCTTCAAATTCTCGAGTTTTGGATGAAACCCTTTTGAGAATTTGGGTAGTTCTGAAGTGGGTTGCGGAGAAAAGCTTGAAATACCGTTAGCTAACAGAGACGCCATGGATGTGGGTTCAGAGGGATAGCAAAGGAGACAACCAGGCAAGAATAACAACAATGAACCGTTTTTTGTATTTTTTATTTATTTATTTATTTTTTTTTTCTCAAAGGGAAAAGTTTGTGTTTTCGTGTCAACTACGAGACTGTTATTCTTATCGTTCTGTAGCCACAGATTTGATAGATGTCTTGTGTACAACACATTCTTCTTGGCTCCTAGGCTCTCGAGTCTTCTCTTCGCTTGCGTGTGGGGAGTGGGGACGAACATAAACGACAGGTAATGCTTGGGTAGTACTCGTCGTTTATGTAAAACGACATAAATTCCGAAACAATTGAGACAACAAATTTTAAAATTCAAAGCGACGTATCGTTTTCTTTTTTTTTTGCTTTTAAATTTCAAACGACATCAAGCTTGTGGTCCTCACGTGTCGTTTTACTGGTAAAAGCAAAATTTTAACAGCAAACGACATGGGGTTTCCGGAATGAAATAAATTTATATCTTCCTCCAAGTTCCAAGTAAAAAAGGAAATTCAACTTTTGGCAATAAATTATAGGATAAGTCTCATGTTAACTCTCAAAATTTCAATTATTGCTACCTTGAACTATAAATTTGTCTTAATAACGCACATTCTGTTACTAAAATTTGGATAAAAAAGGTCAAGTTTCCTCATGTGCTTGTTCAAGGAACTAATTTTTCATCAAAATAAAAATTATATCGCTTTAATATTTAAAATAACAATGAAATTTTCAAAATAAAAAATGGTTAGTTTCACTAAATCTAGAGTAGACCATAAATTTTTTTAATGTTATTTTTGACACAAAAATAGTAAAATGGTAAATTTAACAACAAATTTAAGTTTTTACTCCAATGTAAAATGTTATTTTTAGTTTTTAATTATTCAATAATTAATAAGTTAATTTTGTAATTAGTTGAATAGTAATATATATAGGAACTATTTCAATAGGGATTTTTTTTTTTAGAGTTAATGATATTAATAACCCTTATTATACCTGTAGTATCACTTTGCCTCCTAAATTTTCAACTTATATAGTAATGGTCTCTAAATTATGTAATTATTGTAATAATAATCCTTTTGTCACAAACTGTTAAATATTTAACGAAAATAAGTCATTACAGAGCACACGATTTGGTAACTGTAGTTAAGAGTGAAATTTTGAATTTTTAACTTACACAATAGACTACCAAGACTTATACAATTATTGTGATAATTACCATTTTTTTTCACAAACTAATAAATTTTTAACAGAAATGAGTCTTGTACAAAATATAAAATTTTAGTAATTATGGATAAGAATGAGATTCTGACTTAAAAATATACACTTTTGTCCACGACTATTTGCAGTTAAAAAATTAACAGTTTGTGACAATGATCATTATTGTAATAATTGCATAACTCAAGGGTCATTACTATATAAGTTGAAAATTCGAATGGCAAAATAATACAATGAGTATAATTCAAGGACCATTACTATATTTAACCCTTTTTTTTAATTCTATATTGATAGGAAATAATACATAAATATATATATATATATATATATATATATACTAGCTGAGCATTATAAAGTGTATAAGTAATTAATGGAGTATTGAACATTGTGGATTTTAATATGCTAAATTCATGCTAGAATATATCAAGTTTTGCACAATAAATAGCATCACATTGGAGGACAATTTGTGTTATATGCTAAATCATAGTATTAGTGCAATGAAAAAAAATTGTATTGAAGATTCTCTTAGGCTTCGTTTGTAAAACCCCAGATTTTTAAGGGGTATTTTGGTCATTTTAATGATTTTCAGATTATTAAATTGGAGGGACTAAGTTGCAAAAGTTTTAAGGTGCAAGGATTAAATTGCAATTTCTGTGGGGGCTGAAATAAAAGGATTTGAAAGTTAGGGGACGATTTTGCAATTTTGACAAAATTGCACAACCCCATGCAAATTCACGTGGGTTTGCCTTCTTCTTCTTCCCTTTCTCTTTCTTCCTCCCTCATTCTCTCTCTGTTTCTCTCCCGACGAAGCCACCGAAGGAGCAAAAACCCAAGCGCCTCCCACCGGTCGTCGTCCGGCCACCAAGACCCCCGGCGAAGCTTCGCCGCACCGTCAGCAACTTCCTGCCCAGCTCCCGGAGCAGCCAAATGCCAGCGAGGAGCTCGAGAAGCCGCGAATGTTTTTGGTCACCGGTGACTATTTCGGCTACCATTTGACCTCAAACTGGGCTCATTGGATTCGTCTCATCGAGAGGATCGTCAAGGTATATATATCTTAACCCCATACTGTCCAGAACGAAACTTACCATTTTTGGATATTTTGAGCATTAAGTTTGAATTTTAATCCACCGTGAGATCGTGTTTTTGTTATCATTTTTGGATTGATCGTGTTTTTGTTATCATTTTTGGATTGTACTCGGAAAATGGGGAAGTTTGATATATATATATATTGCCTGTGTTTGGTGACCGGCACGAAAATCGAAATCGGATGGCTAAGATTTGTCTCGATTTGCATGCCACCGGCCTGGTGTGGGCCCGGATTCGAATTGGACAAGTTATATATCTAACCTAGTTATTTTGGGTGCTAGGAATTCAGTGAAGAAGTCCGTTTATAGATTTGAAGCTCTGTTGAGAAGTTAGTTTTCGCAAGAGGATGATCGAGGGCTTGGAATTGGTTCCCGACCCTCCGGGCGATCGTCAACGACACCTTGAGGATTCAATAGTGCCGTATCGCTATTCAGGCGAGGTAGGGATTCGGTTACCACCTTTTTATATCATTTTCGAATAAAACTTATTTTCTGCAACATATGAGGACAAATGTGATTTTTGAGACATTTGAATATATGTGATGGAATATGATTGAATGATATATACTGTATTGCTCTGGAAATTTTCTGAGTGCAGGTTATTTTAGGTATATCAAATATAGGGCCGTTATGCTGCCCGTTTTTCCATAAAAACCTAGTATACTTATTTTACTAAAAAACTAGAGCACAATTATTTTCACACTTCAGTTCTATATTGCACGTGTCATAGGATCATATATGAGCACCGTGTTAACATCGTGGGTTTACAGTATGGCGCTGCGTATCCCACCATCGGTGTAGAGTCCATAAACCCGCACAGGGTTTGTTATTTCTGATTACCTCCTCACTGGCAGGCGTAGGCAATTCGGTTGCTCCTCCAGATTTGGTAGGCGATACATGGGTGTCCCTTCCGGGTATGGGCTTAGGTGTCAAGCAGGCTATTAGGTACACTTAGTGCCATCATCCTGGGTTTCTACAGATGAGAGAATGTGAGCTCATGGGTATGGGTTAATTTGTGTCATGTGCATATGAATTGAATGGTTTTGATTATACTGATTTATTTATATGTATACATGTGGATTTCCAGTTTTGGATCATTATATATGTATGTATTGGATTTAAACTAACTATGCAGGAACTTTTCATCACTAAAATATTTTCGATCGGGGCAACTGTTTGTCCTACTGGGCATTGTATGCTCACTCCCTTCCTCCCTTCCTCAGGTGGTGTTCAGTGCGACTTTGGTGATCAAGAGGAGTAAGAGGTCATCGAGATTGTAGTTCGTTATCTTAAGTAATACTAGAAGTTTATTGTTGTAGTGTTTGGACTGTTCGGGTTTTGTCGTAGCGTTAGACCAAGATTACTACTTTCCATTATGTCTGTGAACTTATGTATGACATTCTGGCTTTGATTTTGTTGTGGATAATGATGATGCTTGAACCTTATTTTCTTGACTACGTTTTTCAATATTTATTCGATATATGTTTAATGGTGTATACGAACTGTGGGAGAGGTTCACGAGATAAAATGCGAATTATTTTATTTAAATGGACCATTTTACAAAACTAAAACTTTTAGACACCTTTCAAATGAATCAACGAATTTCCCATCTTTGTGAAATTTTCCTTCTACCACTAGCCCGAGTTTTGGATTGTGATAGAAATTTTGGTATCAGAACCTGAGTTTAATAGCTCGGATGTATCGCCATTAAACTAGGTTGAAGTTATTTTTATAACAAGCATTCATCATTATCTCACTGACAGCTTGACATATTATTTCAGACTTGTAAGGATGCCTCTTAGAGGAGTTTCGAGGCACCAGCCGGATGCCGAACCTCCTCCTCGTTCGAATTTTTCTCATCTAATCGAGGCAATGTAGCCCTCATTCGCCTAAATGAGCAATCCAGATTTTCAGCCTCCAGCTCCGAGGGAACGTTAGCTGGATTAGCCAGATCACCTTCAGCGGTTCATGTGCCTCCAGCCAGGACAGTTTGATGGTAGACCGGAAGCTCTCACGGCAATAGCTTGGTTGCATGAGATGGAGAGGCACTTTCGGGCCCTTTGTCCTCTGGTTGAGTTTTAGGCTGTGTTTGCTGTTACTCGTCTGATGGGGAGTGCCATTCGCTGGTGGGAGACAGTGGAACGGATGCAGAATATGGTGGGTCTAACTTAGGAAGACTTTGAGTAGATTTTCAAGGCTTAGTATGCTAATGAGGACCAACAAGATGAAGTTGGAATCGATTTGAGACTTTGACCTAAGGTAACACAACTGTGAATGAGTACCTAATAAAGTTTACTGAGTTGGCCAATGTTGCTTTTGGACCGGATACGAGTGAGAAGTACCGAGTTGCCAAGTTCAGGGGTCGTCTAAATCGGAATATTTTCAACAGAATTAGCACGCAGACTTTCCATACTCTTCCTGAGATTGCAGTGGCTGCCCAGCGAGCAGAGGCCATCAAAGAGGGATTGGAGTCCAAAAGGAACCAGCAGAGAGGTAATGATAAGAAAGTCACCAGAAGGAACCAAGAGCAGTGATCAGCCCAGAGTACCCCAAACTGTGGAAGCTCGAACAGCAGTGGTTCTTTAAGAGGTGGCAGGGGTAGTCCTTATGGTGGTTGTTTTGCTTGTGGCTAGCCGGGTCATCGAAAGAAGGAGTGTCCTACTCGTCTGTAGAAATCTCCTCTTTCTCAAAGAGGGCCGCAGAGGAGCTAGTCAGGTTCTATTTCTTATCAGAACACTCAAGCTAGGCCACAACAGTCACAGGCCATTTCGCTGACTTTTACTTTCCTTCAGCCTTATCAGCATCAGTACCGCCCTCAAGGTTTTACTCAGAATTTCCAGACTCCTCAGGCCTCAGGGAGTCAGGGTGGGCATGTTTTTTGTAGTAGTGGTCCAGGGTCTAGCAGCAGCTGTCCTGGTCAAGGAAGAAGCAACAAGAGGAAAGGAAAGGTGACTGGCCAAGCCTATGCTTTTACTGGAGCTGACAACACTCAGGATCACACCGGTCGAGTTGTTGTTAACGGTATGACCCTTATTTCACACTCTTGGGCACATGTTTTGTTTGATACTGGTGCATCCCATTCATTCATATTCTTATTATTTACTCAACTGTTGGGGTTGAAATTTTCTAATTTGGATTATGTATTGACATTGGGTACACCTATGGGAGGAGTAGCCGATGTATCTAGTGTGTGGAAGTCTTATCGGGTTGTGGTTGGTAATAGGAAGTTGCTTGCTGATTTGATTGTGTTGCAGATGGGACAATATGACGTAATACTCGGTATGGATTGGTTGTCGAAGTATCGAGCTGTTGTAGACTGTCATACGAAGCAGGTAACTCTTTTTCCTAGCGATAGATATCCCATTATCTATCAAGCTGGAATGAGTTCGTTGAAGCCTAGTCCTGTTCTGAGAGCATGCTTGGGTAGAAGAAAGAAACTTGAGTATTATGGGAACTTATTTGCCATTGATGGTGAGGTGAGGACAGACGATCAAGACCTATGGATTCTGGTGGTGAGTGAGTATTCAGAGGTGTTTTCTGAAAACTTACCGGGGTTACCACCACATAGGGAGATTGAGTTCTGTATTAAACTAATTCCTGGAGCTCTGCCAGTTTCTATTCCAGCCTATCGCATGGCGCTTGCTGAGATAAAAGAACTAAGAGAACAGTTGGACGATCTACTTTCCAAATGCTTCATTCGCAGTAGCACTTCTCCTTGGGGTGCTCCTGTCTTGTTTGCAAAGAAAGCTAATGGTTCATTGAGACTTTGTGTGGACTACAGGAAGTTAAATCAGTTGACGATGAAGAACAAGTATCCTTTGCCAAGGGTAGATGAGTTGTTTGATCAACTCGGCGGTTCAAGGTTCTTCTCCAAGATCGATTTGAAATCCAGTTATCATCAGTTGAAGATAAGAGAGGATGATATACCTAAGACAGCATTTAGAATCCGATATGGTCACTTTGAGTTTCTAGTGATGCCATTTAGTTTGACGAATACTCCTACAGCCTTTATGGATCTCATGAATCGGATTTTTAGGCTGTTTTTGGATCGTTTTAT
Source organism: Trema orientale (assembly GCA_002914845.1). Classification (NCBI taxonomy): domain Eukaryota; kingdom Viridiplantae; phylum Streptophyta; class Magnoliopsida; order Rosales; family Cannabaceae; genus Trema; species Trema orientale. Next base: position 481,738 of record JXTC01000169.1, read on the forward strand.
AGTTGTATTCATTGACGACATCCTGGTGTATTCCAAGACTCGAGAAGAGTATGCCGAACATCTGGGGATAGTACTTAAGACCTTAAGAGATCATTAGTTGTATGCCAAGAAATCGAAGTGTAACTTTTGGATGTCAGAAGTGAAGTTCTTGGGGCATGTGATTTCTCACGGAGGTATTTCAGTCGATCTCGCTAAGATAGAAGCTGTCCTAGAGTGGGAAAGACCGAGAAATGTGTTAGAGGTACAGAGTTTCCTCGGTTTGGCAGGCTACTACTATTGTTTCATGCAAGATTTCTCGAGAATAGCTTTGCTTTTGACCAAGTTGACCAGGAAGAATGTCAAGTTTGTTTGGGATCACAAAAGTGAAGAAGTTTTTATCAGCTTAAAGTAGAGTTTGACGATTGCATCGTTTCTTACTATTTCTGACAGTAACGAGTCTTATGTAGTCTATACCGATGCTTCAAAGACGGGCTTGGGATATGTTTTGATGCAGAATGGTCGAGTTGTGGCTTATGCTTCTTATCAGTTGAAGCCGTATGAAAGGAACTATCCCACCTATGATCTGGAACTTGCAGTGGTGATCTTTGCACTGAAGATTTGGAGATATTACTTATATGGTATGAAGATCGACATATTCTCCGATCATAAGAGTTTGAAGTATCTCTTTACTCAGAAGGATCTGAACTTGAGACAGCGAAGATGGGTTGAGTACATAGAGAATTATGACTTTGACCTACAGTATCATCCTGGTAAGGCCAACATTATAGTCGATGCACTGAGTAGGAAGCCTCGTGGTGTACTAGCTGCACTGGTGTTTGAAGATTGAAAGAACTCAGTTGTGATTGGTGACTACAACTTGCAGTACTTCGAGAATGAAGGGGTTATTTGCCTGAGCAACATTATGATTTTGTCATCTCTTTTCCAAACTGTCCAACAGAGTCAATGGCAAGACAGAGAGTTGAGGACAATCTGGAACCGGTTTCAGAATGGTGAATAGTTAGATAGTTAGAGCACCAATAGAGAAGGATTTTTGCTTTTCAGTGGGAGGTTAGCTGTAACTAATGACCCTAATCTTCGAGAAACCATTCTAACTGAGGCTCATAAATCGAGGTTCACAGTACGTCCGGGTAGTGATAAGATGTACTAGGACTTGAAGAGGCAGTATTGGTGGAAAGGTATGAAGAGGGATGTGGCTATTTTCGTGGCTAATTGTTTGACTTGTCAGCAATTCAAGGCTGAATACTAGAGGCCAGCTGGGTTACTTCAGCCGTTACCAATTCCAGAATGGAAGTAGGACAAGATCATGATGGACTTCGTGGCCAGTTTGCCGAAGACCTTGAGGAAGAACGACGCAGTTTGGGTAGTAGTCGATCAGTTGACGAAAAGTGCTCACTTTATACCGATCCGGATGGACTACTTACTTACTAAGCTCAGTAAATTATATGTGGAGAACATCATATGCCTGCATGGTGTGCCTTTAACCATAGTTTCTGACAGAGATCCAAGGTTCACTTCTAAGTTCTAGAGGGCCTTGCAGAAAGCGTTTGGTACACAGTTGGATATCAGTACAGCTCACCATCCTGAAATAGATGGCCAATCTGAAAAGACCATTCAGATTCTTGAAGACATGCTACGTTATTATATACTGGACTTTGGTGGGAACTGGGATGATCATCTTCTTTTAGTAGAATTTACTTATAATAACAGTTACCAGACCAGTGTGGGTATGGCTCCATATGAAGTGCTATATGGGAGGCCGTGTAGATCGCCTTTGTGTTGGGTAGAACCAGAAGAGCGTGTTACTCTTGGACCTGAGTTGATTGAGGAGACTACAGAGAAGATCAAAGATATCCAAGAGAGACTCAAGGAGATCCAGAGTTGCCAGAAGAGTTATGCTAACCCTCAGAGGCGTGAGGTAGAGTTCGATACTGGTGATTCTGTATTCTTGAAAGTAACTACAAGGCGTGGTGTTACAAGATTTGGAGTTAAGGGTAAGCATGCTCCAAGGTATATTGGTCCCTTTGAGATCACTGAGAGAATTGACCAGTGGCGTATCGCTTGAATCTACTGTTGGAAATATGCCCTAGAAAGCAGTTTCTTTGTTTGGTATTTTAAATAATATTTATTGGATTTAAGTGTTATCTATTTATTGTTAATAAATTCTATATTATGTCCCAATTATATACATGTGATGTTTACATTTTCTATTATGCAAACGTCTAAAAGTTTCCATGACTAATAATGAGTAATAAAGAATTGTTCGTGTGAAGTGTTCACATGTGGGAGATTAAATTCTTTATTTCATTATATCTAAATTAAAAGTTCACATTCTGAAAATAAAGATGGAATACTTTATTTTGCCATAGAATATAGTGTTGTCTATTTCAACGGGATTGATGAAGTCTCCAATCATCGAAGTATCTGACTTCGGATAGAAACACTAGTGCTTTATAAGAAAGTTATAAGTGCATTGAACTGGACCAAGTGAAAATAGAATTTGAGGTTAAGTGCCGTAACTCAATATTCTATCTTTCACTAATCTAGCACTATTGCAAGATTACCTTAATCCTAGTGATT
>JXTC01000169.1:492056-577730 GCA_002914845.1 Trema orientale
TCTTCCGGATCGTCCGCTCATCTCTCGTTGGGAATCAAGAAGGTGCCCACACACCGGATCATTCAACGGGCTCTAGAGAATAGACGGGAAGGCTCAATGGTTGTGAAGCGCTTTCAGGTTTTATTTAAACCAAGATCCATGAATTGATTTATGTTAGATCCACGATCTTGTTTATTTTATTTTGTAAAGTTTCAAGAAAAATTTTAAAATACCTATTCCGCTGCGTTCTTGATTTGTTTACAAAACTGCAGAATTCATTTTCGGTAAAATTGTTTTTACAGAAATTTAGTTTTCGGAATTTTCAGCATCTACCTGTACAGTTGGGTCAGATGTATAATGTATTTCATGTGTCGATGTTGAAGAAGTACACACCGGACCCATCTCATATTGTTCAATACGTGCATGTACCGATCCAAGAAGATGTGTCTTATGAAGAGCAACCTATTCGCTTGTTGGCTAGAGAGTTGAAGGTGCTTCATAATAGAGAGATTCCTCTTGTCAAGGTACTTTGGGAACGTTACAAGGAAGACGAGGCTACTTTGGAACTTGAGAAGGAGATGTATGAGAAGTACCCTCATTTGTTTAACTTTCAGTTAGAAGTTGTATTATGATGAGAACCTTGACTTGTATTTTGAATTTCGGGACGAAATTCCTATAAGGAGGGGAGAATGTAAAATCCCAGATTTTTAAGGAGTATTTTGGTTATTTTAATGATTTTCGGATTATTAAAATAGAGGGACGAAGTTGCAAAAATTTTAAGGTGCGGGGATTAAATTGCAATTTCTATGGGAGGCTGAAATGAAAGAATTTGAAGGTTGAGGGACTATTTTGTAATTTTGACAAAATTGCACAGCCCCATGCAAACTCACGTGGGCTTGCTTTCTTCTTCTTCCCTTTCTCTTTCTTCCTCCCTCATTCTTTCTCTGTTTCTCTCCTGACGAAGCCACCAAAGGAGCAAAAACCCAGGCGCCTTCCTCCGGTCGTCGTCCGGCCACCAGGACCCCCAACAAAGCTTCGCCGCGCCGCAAGCAACCTGCTGCCTAGCTCCCGCAGCCACCAAACGCCGGCAAGAAGCTCGAGAAACTGCGAACATTTTTGGTCACTGGCAACTATTCCGGCTACCGTTTGACCTCAAACCAGGCTCGTTGGATTCGTCTCGTCAAGAGGATCGTCAAGGTATATATATCTTAACCTCATACTGCTCAAAACGAAACTTGCCATTTTTTGATATTTTGAGCTTTAAGTTTGACTTTTAATTCAGCAGTTGGATCGTGTTTTTGTTGTTATTTTTGGATTATACTCAGAAAATGGGGAATTTTGATATATATATTACCTATGTTTGGTGACCGGTACGAAAATCAAAATCAGACGGCTAATATTTGTCTCGATTTGTGTGCCACCGGCCGGTGTGTACTCGGACCCGAATTGGACAAGTTTTATGTCTAACCTAGCCATTTTGGGTGCTAAAAATTCAGTGAAGAAGTCCGTTTGTGGATTTGAAGCTCCGTTGAGAAGTTGATTTTCACAAGAGAATGATCGAGGGCTTGGAATTGGTTCCCGACCCTCCGGGCGATCGTCAACGACACCTTGAGAATTCAATGGCATGGTATCACTATTCGGGCGAGGTAAGGGATTCATTTACCACCTTTTTATATCATTTTCGAATAAAATTTAATTTCTGCAACATATGAGGACAAATGTGATTTTTGAGTTTTTTGAATATATATGATGGAATGTGATTGAATGATATAAACTGTATTGCTCTGGAAATTTTCTGAGTGCAGGTTATTTTTGGTATATCAAATATAGGGCCATTATGCTGCCCGTCTTTCCATTAAAACCTAGTATACTTATTTTACCAAAAAACCAGAGCACAATTATTTTCACACTTCAGTTCTGTATTGCACGTGTCATAAGATCATACATGAGCACCGTGTTAGCATCGTGAGTTTACAGTGTGGTGCTGCGTGCCCCACCATCAGTGGAGAGTCCGTAAACCCATGTGGGGTTTGTTATTTCTGATTACCTCCCCATTGGCAGGCGTAGGCAATTCGGATGCCCTTCCAGGTTTGGTAGGCGACACATGGGTGTCCCCTCCGGGTATGGGCTTAGGTGTCAGGCAGGCTGTTAGGTACACTTAGTGCCATCATCCTGGGTTTCCACAGATGAGAGGATGTGAGCTCATAGGTATGGATTGATTTGTGTCATGTGCATATGAATTGAATGGTTTTGCTTATACTGGTTTATTTATACGTATACATGTGGATTTCTGGTTTTAGATCATTATATATGTATGTATTGGATTTAAACTAACCATGCAGGAACTTTCCATCACTAAAATATTTTCGATCGAGATAACTATTTGTCCTACTGGGCATTGTATGCTCACTCCCTTCCTCCCTTCCTCAGGTGGTGTTCAGTGCAACTTTAGCGATCAAAAGGAGTAAGAGGTCATCGAGATTGTAGTTCGTTATCTTGGGTAATGCTAGAAGTTTGTTGTTGTGGTATTTGGACTGTTCAAGTTTTGTCGTAGCGTTAGACCAAGATTACTACTTTCCATTATGTCTGTGAACTTATGTATGCTATTCTGGCTTTGATTTTTTTATGGATGATAATGATGCTTGAACCTTATTTTCTTGACTATGTTTTTCAGTATTTATTCAATCTATGTTTAATGGTATATACGAACTGTGGGAGAGGTTCACGGGATGAAATTTTAATTATTTTATTTAAATGGACTGTTTTACAAAACTAAAAACTTTTAGACACCTTTCAAATGAATCAAGGAATTTCCCATCTTTGTGAAATTCCCCTTCTGCTACTTGTCCTGGTTTTGGGTTGTGACATTGTTGGTATGCAAAGCATGATAGAATATGATTCGACTATTTTTGTTGGATTGGATTAGATATAATAGGATAAAATAAGACTATAATGCAATCTTATCCCTTGTTTGGTGTACTACTTTTTGTTGGAATAGGACTAGTATATATGTTTCACATTTTTAACTAATTAACAAATTTTTTTGAGTTTTGATTAATTTAGAAAAATACCATTTTAAATTTATTTAGAAAAATACTACTTTTAAAATAATTTAGAAAAAAATATCATTTTTATAAATATATTTATGAAAAAAAAACTTTTGATTTTAGCACTTCAAAAATTAAATTTAGAAAAATACCACTTTTAAGAGTTAATTTTAATTACCATCTTTACCCCTTCAAAACGTCTATTATGTTTAAGCAAATTCTTAATCCCTCTAAATCCCAAATTCTCAAGAGGATAAAATTATCTCCTGTCAGGATATTATTTTTGGAGTGGATTATTTTAATCATATCCAATACTTCTCATATTCATGTACTAAACAAGGACTTAATTTAATTCTATTCAGTCTCATCCTTGTCATGCATTCCAAACATGGCCTTATAGTATATGTATTGTTGAGATCTCTGAAGCTAAAGTTTTTATTTCGACACTTTACAATTTCAAAATGGCATTCTTTGCAAAATAGACTAATTTTGGGCATCTTTTAAATAAATATCTATTTCTCAAACACTCGATTGTTGGTGCAATCTCTCATTCAACCAATAGTTCAAGTAAAAATGCTTGGGAACCTTGTGCTCGAAACTTGCCTCTAATAGTACTAAAATAGTTATTATATTAGTGGATGTATCAAGTATAAAATTTGATTTATCAACTAAAAAAACTGATATATTGAGTATTTTTTTTCCTTACTATTCAGTATATACTGAAGCTAGTATATCAGTAGACATACCAAGATTGACATACTGAAGCTAAGTGTAAAAATTAACATACTCAATCATTTAGCTATAAAAAAAATTAAAAAGCAAAAACAAAAATCGGACGTTCAATAAAATGACGTATAAAAAGAGACATCCACTCTAATTTCTAGTTGGAAATTAATTGTGCCATTTGAAAGGGAATATTGTGAGGCTCACGTAAGTCATTTTTGTTCAATACGGGATGAAATTTGGGTTTTGGACACTTATACCTATTTTTCAAAAAATAATACCAAATTTACGTCCTTTCAAAAATAATAAAAATCCGTACGACCCTTTTATGTTATTTTTCTAAATACTTTGAAAGTTAGAAAACGCGGTGGTATTTTAGTAAATAAGTCATCTTTTTTTTTTATAGGAAACTACAAAGGTTTCCTGGAAACCAATTTGATTTAATTTGGTTTCCTAGTAGCGGAATAGTTATGTAAGTAAGTAGATTACAGGAAAGTACAAAGGTTTCCTGGAAATCATTTTGGTTTCCTTTAGCCGAATATCATGTACGTAAGTAAATTATATGAAACCATGAACATTTCTGGGAAATCATTGTGGTTTCCTTTTTGCAGAATGTCTTGTAGCTAAATAAATCATAGGAAACCATCGTGGTTTCCAAATATCTTGTACGTAAGTAAATCACATGAAACCATGAACATTTCTGGGAAACTATTGTGGTTTCCTTTTTGCAGAATGTCCTATAGCTAAATAAATTACAGGAAACCATCGTAGTTTCTTTTTAGCAGATTGCCTTTTAGCTAAGTAAATCATAGGAAACCATAAAAATTTCCTAAAAACTATTGTAGTTTCTTTTTGAATAACAGTCAACTACACATTAGTTTTCTGGAAACTACGAAGGTTTCCTGGAAATCATTGTGGTTTCTTTTAGTAGAATGCCTTGTAGCTAAGTAAATCACAGGAAACCAAGAAAGTTTCCTGGAAACTATCGCAGTTTCTATTTTGCAGAATGCCTTGTAGCTAAGTAAATCATATAAAAACACGAAATTAGCAATCTTCTCAATCATAAGAAATGACTCATACAAATTTAAACCCAAAAATGAAAATAAAACCAAAGCTTAAAGTTGCTGAAATCAATACGTCTATAACCGAAGGAGCACCGTGAGATGTCGTGAGTGAAGAAAGTAGACGAGAACCCATCTAGATTGCCTTCCCTCTTTGACTTTTCTTTCCCTTTTAAACCAAGACTAGGACCACTGAGAACGATCATGGAGCTTCATCGCGAACTGGACCACCACATCGAATTAGAGTGGCTCCACCTGAGCAAAGATTATTGAGATGACAGTAGAAATGATAGAAGGGGTTTGTATAGTGGGCTGAGAAATTAGAAATTTCTGGCCTATGGAGCAGAATTTTTTTGGAGAGAGACATTGAAATCCCCTTTCGACGTGGTGTGAGGGAAGAAGCTACTGTGTAGTTTTTAGTTTAGCTGGTTGTGGTATTTAAAAAAAAAAGAAAAGAAAAATAAAAAGAAAAAAAAAATCGTATAAAAGTATGTTGAATGTCAGGGACCATATTTTTGGAATTTTTTCTTGAAAGGTAGTAGTGGGTGTCATTTTCCCATGAAATTTTTGACAAAAATGCAAACATTGCAATAATACCAATGTGTCAATGCTATAATTTAGCATGAAACACAAACATTATCTCTATAGTGCCATTAATTGTAATAAATTTGACATTTGACTAACTTCAACTTCAGTATTGTGAAATTATCATATGCAAAATTTTAAAAATATTCAAAATCACATTTTCTAATGCTTAATCGGTTGCTTCTAATAACCAATTTATTTTTGAATACCTTTTTTTTTAAGGGAATTTAAATTTAATGTTCAATACTAATCAACTTGAAAATTAAATTATTAAAATTTAGAAAATAGACCCAAAAAAATGAAATAATGTACTAGCATCACTTATTTTAATAATGTTTGACTTTGACATGTAGATTTAACTTAAATATCTCATATTATGATAAAATTATTGTAAAGTCCATCTATCAAATATTTAGACAAAAGATAGAAAAAGAGAGGAATTTTTGCAATCCTCACGTGCAAATCAAGTATCTTTCCAAATGTTTGAGCAAAATCCAATATTAGGCTATTAGCATTGACATATACATTAGAGTAATAATTCAAAGCCAATTTAATAGAGAATTTAATTTAATATTAGAGTATGTTTTAGTGGATTAACTGCAAAAAGAATTACTGAAATTTGACATTTCTGTAATTTAAATCCCGAGTTTTGTTTTATGCAGAAAAATACCTCCACATTTTGAAATTCAAATAATTTGTACTTTCTGCCCATATTTTGACAAATTTATTCCCAAAAAATTGTAAATTTATACCTAAATTATGATATTCTTGTTTTTAAAAAGTCAAAATACTTACAAAAAATATCGTTTGGACTAAAATAAAGTGGGCAAAATAAGGGTGAATGGTACAAATTTTTGAAATTTCAAAATATGAAGCTATTTTTTTGCAGAAACAAAAACTTAGGGTTTAAATTGTAGAAATGCCAAAGATGAGGGTATTTTTTTGGCTTAATTACATTTTTATATCTCGCTTTTTGAATGTTTGTTCAATTTATATATTGTGTTTTGGTTATTATCAACATTGACCTCCATATATGAAACTTGTAACAAATTTATACATTATTTAGGTCAAACACTAATTTTGACCATTGAATTTACCAAAATACTATTTTAAACTTTAAGAATATATATTTTTAAATACTTAATTTAAATTAAAAACTAATTAAAATTAATAGCTAAAAGAACTAATATTAAAAGAAAATTTAAATAAATGAAACAACCTATAAAAATTAAATATTTTTTATAAAAAAAACTTTATCAATTCTATATAAGTTTTAAATTTGATTTCTTTTTATTAAATAAATGTGCATATATGTAATTTTTAAGGGTATTTTGGTAAATATAATAATTAAAATTGGTGTTTGGCTCAAAAAAGTATAAATTTGTTATAAATTCTAAATTTAAAAGTTGATGTCGATAATAACGAAAACGTAAGCCATAAACTAAACTAAATAAACAGCTAAACGCAAGGTCCTAATTTTTTTTTTTATAGTTAAACTCTTATTTAGTAGAAAATTTTTAACACAAAAAGTATAAAACGTATATCCCCGTGTCCAAACACAAGGGTAAGTTGGAAGTTGGAACGTTCTACATCCGGTGAGAGACGAGTCTGAGAGACTCCAAATGGGAACACAAAACCTAGCGCCAAATCCTAGTACTAATGGTTCCTTCCGTTACGGTTATTTTCCCAGTCAAAGAAAGAAAATAAAAATAAATACACCTCTAAGAGAAGTGTGTATATATATATATATATATATTTTTTAAAAAAAAAGGGAAAAGAAAAAAATAGTCCGACAAAATCTTTCCTTCTCCATTGCTCCCACTGATTTTTCAACCCCTTATGCTTGCATTCTTCCGCAGCTACACCTACATGTAAGTATTCCAAACTGTGTTTTTTCCATTTTGCATGGTTATATTATCTTCATTGTCATTTTTATATTTTGATGCAATGATATGGAGCACTGAATAATAACATTCCTTACATTGATCCGTATTAGTATTTAGGATTGTGATCCGAGGGACCATGACACTATTTTCATTTATTTATTAGAAATTATTTTCTGGGTCAGTTCCCAACTGAGCTGAGATTTACATATGTTTTGGGTTGAGAAAGATGGCTCATGTTGTGTATATTGAGGGTTGTTTTGTACCCTATTTAGAGAGGACTACATATATCGGGTGTATCTCAAAAGGGTATGCATTTCCTTGCGTTTAATATCATGGGCTCTTGTGTTTATCTGTTTGGGATGTATTTCGACTCAAAATATTCATCCTCTTTGACATGTTAAGGTTGGCTTAATGTGCCTTAAAGGTTTCGGCTTTGCGTGTGTGAGTGTCCGTTTTCGCTTTTGGTTCCCATCCGTTTGGCACAAGTGTTTTAACGTCTCCAACTTTTTTTCCTCTTTTGCATTTTTCTTGATTTGATTCAGATAATTGCATTTTAGGTATCTCAGTCTTGTGATAATTTGGAGAAGGGTGGAACGAATTTAGGACAAAAGGCATGATCTTTATGTCAAAGTTTCGAATTTGGAACCTCATAATAAGACTGTCAGAAATAGCTTTGGATCCTTCATGAATAGAGCTATGATGCATTAAGGGGTATTCTTTTCATGGTTAAAGCTATGATCCATAAAGACTAACTTGGAAAAATGTTATATGCTATGGATGATACTTTTGGGATGATTAAGTTGAATGTGCTTATGCTATTTGTTTATGCTTTGCGGTAATGTGATTGTTTTTTTTTTTCAAAGAAAAAAAGAAAAAAGAAAAAGGTGATTTGGGGTTCAGTTTTATCATTATATTTGAAGGAAAACCAAAGCAAATTAAAGATCAAATTATAAATTTTTATATGTACCTACCCTTTCATTATAATGTACATTTGACATGTTTGTACAATTTGTTACAACTAAATTGATTTATCATCTAAAGATTTTATTGTACAAAAGTTCCATCGTTGTTGTTGTGTTGTGTTTGTAGAATTTGCGAGCCTGGTGAAAACCTGGTGAAAAAAGTGGAAGCTGTCAATATATTATGGGGGAAAGATATGGAAGCTGTTTGATTTATGAGCTGCCAAACTGTTTTATAATAATTGAAGCATGTTTAGGATTTTACTGCACAAAAGTTTCATCATTGGGGTTGTGCTGGTAGAACTGGCCAGCCTGGTGAAAGAACTAAAAGTTCTTATTTGTGTTAATGTATGGGGGAGAAATATGGAAGTTTTTTGATTGTTGAGCTGCCAAGCAGATTTAATAGAAAATTGGAGAATTTTAAGTATACCAATTAAATCTTGTAATTAATTTTAATGTAATGTGTGAGGTCGAAATGGCTTGAAACCTACTTGTTTAGCCTGAAGTTTGGATGACAAATTCGAGCTTGGACTGGGCCATATCTGCCAGTTAATACTTGATATCTATGTGTAGGCCGATCCCTGCCCGACCCAAATTTGTTGTGGTAAAATGGTTAATTATCGCTCTTTCATGAGCTATTTCAATTGTAAACCTTTTTAAAGATGCAGCTAGGGTTTTCTAAGAAAGCTTTCATTCATCTTGTGCCTCTCTTACTGACGGCGCACCCTGTATTAGTCTAGTCGCGGTGATGATAGCAACAAGCATGAAAGATACATTTTCACAGTAAACTGGAGGCAGGTATGAGTAGCCTATAAGCAAGTTTTGAAATCTAAGAATTTGTATCTTTATCAAATGAATGGCAAAATTGTATATATGCTCTAGTATCCCGATTCATGGATCGTGGAATTGCCTATGCTTTAGATAGGTGCAAGAATTGAGATCAAAATTTTTATCATGAAATATTGGTCTAAATCTGGTCCTGTAGTTGAGATTTTGGTATTGATCAATGTCTAGAAAATCTTGATGATCTTTGTTAGGTTTAAAGAAATCTTCCAGAAATTATAGGTTCTTAGCGTTGTTCAAGGAAGTTTTGTGTGAACTAAAGGCCTGCATAGGGATATCTTGCAAGGTCAGTACCATCTAGCGGAAATGAAAGCAATGATCTCATGCCACCTGCAAAATTTTTACTCTTAGTCATGTGATATTGCTTTTCCAACATATGATCTTCTTAACTGTTGGTCATCATGTTTCTCATATTAATGCTAGTTCTCACCTTTTCCCCTCTTCCTGGTAAGGACCAATGATGATCAGTGGTCTCACTGATATAAAGTTAGCAAGGGCAAGCCTTAAACTTCTGTTTGTTTTCTTTCATTTTGTATAACCAATGCCAGCTTGAACTTTTTGCACTTTCATTCTCATTTCTCTCGTGTGGTGAAATTTTTAACCATGTAGCTTGTGCACTTATTTTTTTTATCAACTACATAGCATTTCTTTTGGTTGAGCATGACTGGTATATAATTCTATTGTATTATAATTGTTTATCTACTTTTTGAGTTCTCTCAAAAATCTTGATGTCGTCTGTACTGTTACAAAAATATACCTTTTCAAATTTTCCCTTGTGCATGCAAGTATAAAGGGCCTAAAAGAAGTTAAATGTGAATGTAAATTCTTTTATTCATGTCAGTAAGGTGTTGGATCTAGTCTGCAATGCACATTTGTGGGTATAATTTGGGCATGTTTGTGCTTTGACATGCATCCAATAGACCTTTCTGTACAGAGAAGAGGGATTATGTTAGCTTTTCTATGTTTATGACTTGCATGGTTCTTCCCTTTCGAAAGAATGAACCGCTTGACATTAGGAAAATTTTTCTTGAGAAAAGTTTTCATTTCGTATCTCATCTCTTAGTCTTCTATTTTTTTCTATAAATAAATAATTAGATAGAAGAGCGAGTAAAATTACTCCCCTTTTTTTTTTTTTTAACTGCAGGAGAAGTTTCAAAAACTAGTGTAAAACTTCAGTTATTCCATTCATTTCTGCAAGATGAACCAACAGATTCGAGGGGCAAATGCTTTATCACCTGGAGACCTCCCTATGAAGCGGAAACGGGGACGTCCACGTAAGGACGAGAGTTTGGTTCAAGGAGAGAGCACCAATACAGTTCCTGTATCTGACGGTTCGAAGAAAACCAAGCAGAGTGTGGCTTCAGGCAATGGTGCCGATAAAATGGTCGGTCAGGTGGTTTCAGGTGTGATTGATGGTTCATTTGATGCTGGATATCTTCTTAATGTGAAGGTAGGCGACACTGACACTCAGCTGAGAGGTCTTGTATTTCTACCGGGGCGGTTCACTCCAATTACTGCAGCAAATGATGTGGCTCCTCATGTTAGGATGTACAAAAGAAAAGAGATACCTATCCCAACTCTCAATCAGCAGTCTCAGCCTCACAATCCTGTTGGCCCAGAAAAGAGCGAAAAGCAACCTGTCAAGCCAAAAAACCAAGCACCTACATTTACAGACCAAAGTCAACCTTCTCAGTCTCAGCCTGGAATTTCAGTTGCAGAGCACCGGTCTTCAGCCGTTATGATACCTCTGGCAGATAGCATCCCAAAGAAAGATTCTGGTCTTTCATTAAGCAGAAAAGTCATTCCACCACAAATGAATGAGGAGCCCACCTCCGTAATGGCACAGATGGAGTCTGATAAAGTTGTTGAAGGCAGGAAGTTGTTGCAGGAAACTGAAGACTCCACACTGATTAAAGGACCTAATGAAGTAGAGACAAATGAAAAATCAAAAGCAGAAGCAGCATCTGATCCAGTTGTTGACACATTACTCAGAATTGAAGCCTCCAAGCTGATGAAAGGACCAAATGATGTACAAGTAAATGAAACCTCGAAATCAGAACCAGCATCTGAACCATTTGTTGACTCAATGCCTGATATTGAAGCCTTCAAGCTGATGAAAGGACCAAATGAAGTACAGGTAAAGGAAAACTCAAAATCAGAACTGGCATCTGAAACAGTTGTTGACTCATTGCCTGATGTTGAAGCCTCCAAGCTGATGAAAGGACCTAATGAAGTAGACGCAAATGGAATATCACAAGCAGAACCAGCACCTGCACCAGTTTCTGAGATATTGGCTGGTATAGAAACTTCCATGCTGGTGGAAGGACCTAACCATGAAGAGGCAAACAAAGAATCAAAAGAAGAACCAGCAACTCCACCAGTTATTGACACATTTCAAGAAATTGAAGCTGGTGCTAAGGAGCCTGAGATTCAACATCAGGCTTTGAGCTCTGATCCTGGGAATAATTTGGTTCATGATGAGGTGAAGACTCCGAATCTTGAACTCAACCAACCGCCTCCGCCTGTGGTTGCTGAATCCGAACTCACGAACTCTGAACCACATTGTAAATCAGTCAACAATTCGATGGAAATTGAGGGCAACGGAGAAGGTGCACTGCAAGAGACACACTCAGCGCATGCTATTGAGGTTTCCAGCGGAGAAGGAAAGCCTGAAAGTGACGCTACTAACACCACTGGGGTAGTCTCACTCTCTGCTGTAAATCACGACCAAGCAGCTCTGATGTTTGAGGGAGAGACAATTCCATCTGAACCCAAGCTTTCATCAGAAGAATATGTTCCTCCAGGTCTGACTGAACCACAGATGTGCAGTCCTGGCGCAATCATCGGTATGGAATGTGACAACAAAGATGCTATTCCACCTTCGCAATCTTAGATCCATTCCCTGCTGGATTTGCAACTATTTTGTTATAGAGGAAGGGGAGGAAAAAGGATGCTAATGCTGCATTGTAGTCAAGGCTCAAAGGAATAAAACATGCAACCTAGTCTCATAGCTGCCATACTTTATAGTATTCTATAGATGAGACTTCTATTAAAATATAATATTAGAGATTGGGGACTCTTTTTGTTTAAGCTCAGGATGTTTATAAGTTTGTTTGGACTTTCCTCCTCTTGCTGTGGTAATGGTTTCATTTAAACAGTAGATGGTTTTTTTCTTTCTTGCTTGGTTGTTTGTTCAGTTCTTGTTTTGCTGCTTCTGCCAGATACTGAGTTTACAAATGTGAGAACTGACAGGAACCCAACAGAGAAATTGCTCATACTTGGTTGCAGTGGAATTGCTGCACTTATTTCACGTTGCATGTGTTAGAAATAGACAAATTAAACTCTTTAATTATTCTTCTTTTCCTTTTTTTCCTAAAAAATTAGACATAGTGGCCTTTCTAAAATGCAGAGTGCTAGCAGTATGAACAACATTACAACAGGGGCCTTAGCAAAATGATCGATACCAATTGGTTTAGGTTCGATTACATGGGCCCGAGGCCCAATACTCGTGATAAAGCTTAAGCCAAATCACGCAAATGATCCGAGGCCCAAGCCATATATGAATGAACCGCTCATATATATGAGAACTAAAAAGGGTCTTCTCTTCTGGTGAGTTGGTTGGGTTTGGAAAATGGACATAATATCGCAGTTGCAGGAACAAGTGAATACAATAGCAGCTTTGGCTTTCAATACCTTCGGGACCCTACAAAGGGACGCTCCTCCGGTTCGACTCAATGCCGAATACCCAGACCCACCTCCTGCTCCCGCTCCCGATGATCCAACTAAGTTTTCCGAACAACCCAAGCTCATGAGTTCTGCTCTGGTTAAGGCTGCAAAGCAGGTGTGTGTGTGTGTCTCTCTCTCTCTCTCTCTGTTTTTCTTTTGGGATTCTAAAGCTTTGACAAATTTTCGATTTTTATAACCTTAAATGGCTGAGAAAACTTTTGATTAATTATTTAAGAGGTGAATAATGTGAGTGTTGGGAGTTTCTTTGAGGGAGATTAATGGATTCTGGTTTGGAAATTCACAGGAATTTACTTTAATTGAATTGGGTGTGCTTATCGTTTTAGGGTGTTATATACTTTGGCCATGTTTATTAATCAGTAACGAATGCGAATATAAGGAAATTGTTTGCCTTTCCGATCTATTCATGTGTTTACTTACCCTTTTAGGAAAAAAATTTGGTTTATTTCTCTCTAGTAGTTAAATTGACTCAAAATTTTGATTCATTCTAGTTCCTTTTCAAACCCTTTTTGTCTTTACGATTCAATTTATTGCGGATTAGTAAACATGCTCTTTTGTGTCAATTTATAGCTTGGTTGAAACATGTGAACAAGAAAAATGCCCGAGTGTAGAGATGACTAATTGGAACTATTTGGGTGCAGTCAGCTTGTGGAATAGCAAATATATCTGTCATTAACGGGAATGTTGGCTCGCCTTTTTTCACCAGAATCTTCTTAAGAATGCTGAAATCTTTTGCTTTAATTCTACTGAGTTTGAAGAGGATTTTTTTTTTTTTTTTTCCCTTCATAATGTGTAAATACTGAATAGGGAGCCTTTGGGCATGGTAAGAGTTGATTTGTTAGCAGTTTGCTTCCTTTAAAATTGGGCCCTAAGTTCTGATATATATATATATATAGGATCATAATGTAAAATTTATTCCCCCCCTCTTTCTGGGTTCAATCCCCATCTATTAATCCTTTTCTTCAAGAGCAATTATCTTTTTGACTTTTACCACTTGTTTCTTGCGTAGTTTGATGCCTTGGTAGCAGCACTCCCATTAGCCGATGGAGGTGAAGAAGCACAGCTAAAAAGGATTGCAGAACTTCAGGTATGTAAATCCACTGACCAGAAACCCTTCCAAAATTTCAAATTCTGGGAGTACTTTCCTTAGGGTTTTTCATATTCTCACTTTGGTGGATGCAATCTTATAGGCTGAAAATGATGCCGTGGGTCAAGAACTACAGAGGCAACTGGAAGCTGCAGGTCTGCTTTACTTTTTCTTTTCCATCCTGATAACTTTTCCAGATTTCTGTCAAATACCATCTTCCAATTTTGTGTCTAAGAGGGACAAAGATATGAATCCATGCCAAGCACGGTAGTTTATCTAATTCTAACTCAACTAGTATATGCGGTAGACTTGCACATAGGAACACAGGCCAGCTATGTGATTTGTTCGGTATAGGTGAATCTATCTAAAGACATCCTTCTTTTTCGTCTTTTTATAGATAACCCATATATTACTTTACTCTGATGTCTTATTAGAGTGCAAAATGTTTTCCAGCCAGATAGTTAGATACAATTGCTCCTCGAGTGCTTGAGAACCGGTGACATACTTATTGTCGTTTGGTTACAAGTAACAAAACCCTTAGTAATTCAGTATTCCGGTCTGTTGGATTGGAAATACTAGTGAGCAGAATATTATATCAAATGAGCCATTTCGCAGGTTGCTAGTTTTCAAAGATTTTTGTAACCAATTTTCTGAAGTTCATATAGCTTTTTCCTCAAAAGTTGTAACTCATTTTCTGACAGAGAAAGTCATCAAGACGTATCTTTGAGGGTCCATGATTCCTACACGCCATTAGTTTGCATTTTCATTTTTTCCCTGTTTTATGATCTACTTATAGGATAAATGCAATCAGCTGCCGCTGAAGTTGACAATGTGAACTGACTTGTTTGTCCCAGAGAATGAACTAAAACAGGTGCAGGAACTGTTCAGTCAAGCAGCGGATAATTGCCTGAACTTGAAGAAACCAGATTAAGAAGGAACGAAATGGTCTAGTGATTGTTTAGTTCGGAGCCGGATTATTGCATATACTTGAAGAAATATATTAGGGATCTGACTAGAGTGACTCCTTTTACTCCGGTGCCGGATAATTCTGTACTTGAAGAAACCAATTTATGATCTCAGTAAAGCGACTCTTTTTGACATTTCCTTTTTACCGATGCATTTCGCTGTGTGAATATTATTCGATCTATCTTGTTTTGACTATGTCGAGGTGTCATTGTCTCATGGATTTGCTTAACCAAGTTTAAGCATCTCGGAATGTCATTTTTATCTTGTTCAACCTTCCTTCCGGAGAGGTTCGAGGCCGAGAGGAAGAGGGTTTTTGTCTGTTCGAGTAAAACCTTGCAAAATTGGTGGGCTTTGTCTCATAGAGATATTCCTGCTCTTATTTTGGCTCAAGGAGCTATCGCTGAGTGAAAGAACAAATATCATGTGGGTAACGCCTAACGCAAGTAGACAAGTAATTGCATCAGTTGGCAAACGATTCTAATAAGAGAAAATTTAATCGAGTTACACTAGCTCGCCTTTATTAAAACAGAAATTTGTGAAAATATGCCAAATCAACTGCAGTCAAGTTTTCCTCACGAGGCTGATTGAGAATCTGTCTTGTATAGTTTTCTAAATTAGACTTTCACGCTCAAACAGCGCTTTTATAGAAGGGTTTATGGCACAAATGGTCCTCAAAGTTTTAATTGTTTTGATTTGTAGCAATTTTATCCCTCAACTGTCTAAATTGTAATTTGTTGTTAAATTTCTGACAAAAAACACATATAAAGAGTACATTATAACATCTGAATGAGTATTTAGAAGAAAATGAATTAAACAAAAAGATATTGAGAGAATAAAAGATGTATTCTTTACATCTTGTAGGATTCATAGAGCTGCAAATTTAGAAAAAAAATTTCTATGAATCATTGTTCAAGATGCAATCATTCTAATACAAGACAATGTTCAAGAAATTTTTATCCCAGATGAGGTAAATGTTCTTGTACAGCAAACTCAATAACCTCAAGAACAAGTGCCTTCAAGGAAGTCCACTAGAGAAAGAAATGCGATTTCAGATGATTATGTCGTATGTCTTCAGGTTTGACATCGGAGTAGTAGAGGATGATCCAATCAACTTCACTCAAGTCCAGCAAAATTTCAATTCTCAAAAGTATATCAATACTATGAATGACGAGATAGAGTTTGTTAGAGATCATGACGTTTGGGATTTCGTCAAATTGCCTAAAAAAACGAAACTCATTTATTCATTTTTATGCTTGAAATTCCTATCTACCTTTCAAATACACTTTCTTATGCCAACTCGTGTGTTTTTGGTAAAAAAATTCAATAATTTACAATTTAGACAGTCCATGGACAAAATTACTACAAATCGAAAAATTCACGAACTTAATTACTATAATTGAAACTTACTACAAATCGAAAAATTCACGAACTTAATTACTATAATTGAAACTTCGAAGATTAAATACTTCGTGGACCATTTGTGCCATTAACCCTTTATAAAACTAGCAAACTTACAAATTACTTTCTATTTGAAAGAATTTCTAGAGAAGCTTTTATAATCTTCCTACAAACTTAAAACAATAAAATCAATAACTAAATAACTTGTCTAAAAAAGAGGAATATTTTAATTGATATCCATTTTAATAAAATGAATAACTTAATTATTCGTCTAAAAATGAGGGATATTTTAATTAATATCCCAGAACAAAATAGATTAAAATAAAGCATCCAAACATTAATTTACAACCACATAACCAGCTTTTATCCAAACAATAATTACTTAGGGCCTAAGCGGTCGCCTTTCAGTTATTGCAACGCGGGAAAGACACTGTTATTTTCCCTCTTTTTCTTTTTAAAGAGAAGCTGAACACTACAATGATAATCTTGTTGCTAGCTAAGGCATGACTTAGGATGTACACATTAAATCCACATCCAAAAGCACATATATTAAGGAAACATAATATATAGTGTAGCAAAACTTCATATGTTTTTAGCAAAATACAAAATCACAGCCTAAAACGCATAATCCAGAAACGAAAGGGAAAGAGTATCTAAACATTATTTTCTTTCTTTCTCAACAACACAAGCCCACAACACAGGCTGCTAAGACGACTCAGCTGTATCCCACTTGCTGCTGCTGCTGCTGCTGCTGCTGTGGCTGCTGGTAGTTCCCGTAGCCAGGATATGCTCCTCCATAGTACACACTGGGGTCTTGAGAAACCGGAGGGTAGCCATAGCCCTCGTGTCCCTGTGCATATCCATAATAGCCACCATTCCACTGGTTTCCTTCTTGATGAGGCTGAGCAATACATTAAAGATCAAATACATATACATCAGTCAAGTAAAAGGGCAACATTTAAATAATAATAATAATAATAATAAAACGAGAGAAGACACATCCAAAGGTGCCCAAGCATAATCCTTTCAACGCTATGTAAGGCATGGAAAAGAAACCTGTTTATTTGAAGGACTGCGGCCCCAAGAAAGTCGGATATTTTGCCCTCCCAACGGGGTTCCATTTAGCAACCGGAGGGCTTCTTCAGCGGAGCCCCTGATGACCATTACCACAACACAGTAAAATCATGAAGACTTCTCACGAATAAAGGTCACTAATAAGACGACCGGAAAATTGACGTACCTGTCAGCAAATTGGACAAACCCACATCGCTTGCCGGTTGGTATCTTCACATGCACGAGCTCACCGTATTGGGAGAACACTTGTCTTAAGTGGTCATCCGTAACATTAGAATCCAAATTACCAACGAATATCTACAAGATAAATAGTTTTTCGAAGTCACAAGCATGTTTCAAAAAGTATTAACGGGCAAATATGGAAATAGACATAGTACCCACAGTGGTATTATTTGGATCGTTCTCATTCGGGCCCCCCTGAGAATTCTGATACGAAGCTGAGATATTGAAAATACGTTCAAAAAATTGTAAGGCAGCTTAACAGAAAGAATAGGCTATAATTGCTGCCATTATAAAAATATGAAAGAAATGGTGTTCGGATACAATCCAAATGAGCCTATGTATAACTAGCAATTCACTTCACTCCACTGTGTTACCCTGAAAAATTAGGTCATCATCCAAAATCGTGATACTCGAGAACAATGCCCAAAGGGTCTCTACACAATGGAGATATTTTCAGACAAAAATAATTTTTGAAAATTACAATACGGCCTATCAACTGGTACCAATCATGCAGAAAGACATGAAATGAATCATGCAGGAATTAGAACAAGGCAAATAATGCCTGGCTGCTGTCATCACAAAACAGATTGGCAAGTCTAGCAATTGCAGCGACCTAAACAAAAGATCAAGTAAAAACAATGCAGCCTTCTTGAACAAAATGGATGAGACGTATAGTTACCGCAACGCATAGGTTGATTAAGAAGACTGATTTACATAAATAAAATAAATACTCAACGTTTTACAGGAAAAGAGTCAAACACCTGATAATGAGCTTCAGCAGTACTTAATGTGGAAGAAAATTGAGAACTAGAAAAAGAAATTGGCCAACAGGACAACAAACAAGTATTACGATGCCTAGCCTTAATTTGGCACTTCAACCGACACACAATTTCCCAACAGAAATTTGAAGACATTCAAATAAATTTAAGAAAAATACAGATAAAGGAGACAGAAAATAAGACTAGAACCATTCATATATGACATGTTAAAAACTGAAGTAGAAGGTGACATTCACAATGATAACTAGCCTACAACACAAACTGGCAATTCCAATAAGTTGCCACCTGCACTCCTCAAAAGCCTCTCTCATGGACTAGTAAGTAAACAGATAGTCAGAATTGCACATTACAGAAGTACTTGGGAAAATAGACTAATTTTAAAGAACGAGGGGAAAAAAAGAAGCTACGATCTCCTTTATCAAAACTCTTGAAAGAAAAACAGAAAGAAAACTTCATTACATTAAATTGAATCTTATAGGACTTCAAACTTTAAGTAACAAGAACAGTCACGAATTGTAACTTTACGGAAAGCTCAACCAATAGAACGAGCTGGAGGGGAAAAAAATAGCAATGTAGCATAACAAATGCCACATGAATAAAGGGCAACGCATACGTAAATGGGAAACTGACCTAAGCGAGGCCACGCCCTAAGGGAATACCATTTCAGCTGAAATCAGTAGCTGGCCCCTAGATGACAGAGCCTCTTGACACCCCTGCTTTGAGACAACATGAGTTCTAATAAGTTCCCCCGATTTTAATAGCATTTACCCTGCCCAAATCTTTTAAGGAAATTATAGGAAGTAAATGACAACGGAAATTTGTTGCTTATCTTTGAGAGCATAACCAAAACAAACTTCAAAAACAAAATGTTCAACATACTGCTGTGCATCAAATAGAGCTTGCAAAACACAACTTATCATGCTAAGCATAGCAGAGTATAAAAGAAAATGCAAATTAAACAAAACAAAAAGAGAGAACATAGAAGAACAGGCTTAGCATAACAGCATCATTAAACTTAACTATAATCTTATCTCATAACGCAACACACAAAAATCATTGCATCGAGATATCACAATATCAGTGGTAAAAAAACAGACCTTTTGTATATTGCTGACCACCAACTGCATTCTTGTTTGCAGCCGGCCCAATCCGCATTGGTCTTGTAGAACAGAGTACACCATTCATCTCAGTCATAGCACGCATCTGTTCAGTTTCGTCTCCAAATCTAACAAACCCGTAACCCTTGGTGCGCCCAGTGAGCCTGTCGATCACTACCTTTGCACCCTTAACTGATGGGAATCGGCCCCTGAAAGTCTCTAGTAGAGTATAATCTGTAACATCAGAAGCTAAATCTCCTACAAAAATTGTATAATCAGGTGTATCTTCAGAACGCTTCTCTCCTGCAGATGCCCAGTTCAATCTGAAATTCTGGGCACCATTCGGCATAGGGGCACCATTATAGGTTTGAAGTGCTCTCTCGGCAGCCGCGCGGTTAACAAACTCAATAAAACCATAACCCTCTGGTTGACCAGTCTGCTTATTACGGATGACCTTCACAGAAACAACCTACACCAACACACACAACTTAAGGAATTAACAAACAAACCCACGAAAGCCACCCTCTTCCAGTTATCTATTAACGCTTGTGAAGATGCGTTTTACAAAAGCTAGTTCAACCATAGAACTAACATCGAAGTAGAACTCCATCAACCTACTTTATAATAGCACAACCGCAAAACCCATCACAAAATTAGTGTCAAAGCCCAAAAGAAGCGTCAATAAGATCCAAACTTTAACACCCAAGAGAGTAAACCAAAAGCACAGATCTGAAAACAAAAACAAGAAGCAAAAGCCATAGAGTAGAGTTAAGAATTCGGTGACAGACCTCGCCAGTGTGAGCGAAGCAAGTATAGACGTAGTTCTCCTCCATCCAGTACTGCAAGTCGCCGATCCAAAGAGTCCGGACCTCGTCAGAGCTAGCGAGGTGGCCCTGTTGAGTGGGCTGAGGAGGCGGCGGAGCCACCTGGGGGTGACCGGCCCACATGGCCGGCGCATGAGCAGCTTGCGGCGGCGGCGGCATCATGTACGGCTGCTGGGGGTATTGCTGAGACGGCGGAGCCACACCTGCACCAGGTTGCATCATCCTGAATATCCGAGGATAGAGACAGAGGAGATAGAAGGGGGGGACCTAGAGAGAGAGAAAGAGAAACCCTAACCCTAGACAGGAAAGGAAAGGTCCCAAAAGTGAGAGAGGGATTGAGAAACTGGAATCGACTGTATATATGAATGATTGTTATAAAAAAAAAAAAAAAAAAAGATAAGGGCTAAGATTTCGAAAAACAAGCACGTAATCTATACACGTGGCACTTTATAGAGTATTTATAAGAAATGTCCATTTTTTCTATATCAATTTAACAAATGTTTTTTGCACCTATAAAATAAACAGCCGTTTTATAATTTTTTTTTAATTTTGATAAAAGACATTTTTTAGTTTATCTATTAAAATAAATCAGTTTTTTAAAAATTAAATGAATTTATACAAAATAAATCTATTAAAATAAATCAATTTTTTAAAATAAATTAATTTTATACAAAATAACTCAATAAATTCTGATATATTAAATATAAAAAGAATGGTCATTTTTTTAAATCAGTTTCAAAATACGGTCGTTATTTAATGGTGTTTAAGAAATTATCATTTTTCAAAAAGTGATCTAAAATTCAATCATTAGGCTTAGAAAGCCCATTTTATATTGGGCTTCTTACAAAATTCCAATCCCAGAGTATAAAAAATTGAGAAAATGGTCCGAATTTTTTTAGAAAACTTTAATTGATTTAGAAAAATAACACTTTTAAAAAGTTATTTTAGAAAAATATCACTTTTGTAAGTATTTAAAAAAATACCACTTTTTGTAAATTAATATTTTTCAATGGTACTTGAGGTTGAGGTATTTCGAATTTCTCATCAAATAATAAAAATTAGTATTTTTCTATATATTTTTAAAAGTGGTACTTTTCTAATTAAAACTTAGAATTCTTCAAATATTTGCAAAATCTGAGTTTTTCAATTTTTTTGAAAAATTACTATAAAAAATTAAATTTCTTCTTTTATTTTTAGTGAAAATATCACTTTTATATATTGTGTTTTGATACTTTGTTCACTTCATACTTATGTTTTGGTTATTATCAACATTGACTCTTAAATTTAATATTTGTTACAAATTTATACACTGATACCAATTTTGTGCAGTTAATTTACTAATATTAAACTTATTCTCAGATCAGTTTTTATATGGTTTATTTTCAAGTTTTGAAACAACATATTAGTAAATTAACTGCTCTAAATTAGTTTCAAGTATGAATTTGTAGCAGATTTCAAATTTAAATGTCAATATTGATAATAACCAAAATACAAAGTATAATTTGAAGAAAATGTCAACATACAAAGTATAAAAGTGATGTTATCTCTTATTTATAGTTCTTTTTTAGTCTAATATTCTCATTTTCATTTTTTTTCCTCTAATATTTCTTTTATACTTAAATATATATTTTTTATAGTTAAATAATTAAGTATATGTATTTTTGTAATTGATACATCTATTTTCTGTATTTTTATTTTTTTTTTATATAAACGGGCATTAATCGAGGTAAAAGCTTCAAATTACTATATAAATATAAGAATTACAATTTCAAACTCCCCAAAGAAAGGAGATGAAAAATGGATCACAAATACAACTACGAAACTACCAGTAATTTATTACCTTCAACACTTGCTCTTGGCTGCATTATTGACGGGGTAGACAATATGAGGCAAGCACCAATTGAGATCCATGCTCATGGAAAATAAAATAAAATAAAAATCGGCCACTAAACAGATCTAGATCTGAGAAGAAATCTCATATTTAGGATCTGGACCAGACTAAAATCCACACAAAAGGAAGTACAGATCTAGATCTGGACTTATTAAAACTGAAAAAGAAAAAGAAAAAAGAAGCATAGATGAAGAAGAGGGTGAGGAGAGGATGTCGGAGAAGGAGAAGGGAAAACCTCCCTCTCCGGCCTTCAAACGGGGCGACGCTGACTTTTTTGTTGGGAGAAAATACAAACACAGAGAGAGGGGCTAGGGTCTTACTGTTAACGTGTGTCTATTTTCTGTATTGAATGTATTAATTTTTGTATCGCATACATGATATTTTTCACACAATATATACACACTATCACTTTTTAAAATACGAATATTTACTTAAAATAAGCCTCAAATTCGGTCATTTCAGCTATAAGATTTTTCTTTTAAAAAAAAAAAAAAGTCTCGTTCCTTACGAGTACTACACAGTGAAAAAGCCGCAGAAGAAACGAGTTCAGTGAGCGACAATTGCTCGGGATCTGACTCGCTCTTCAACTCACTCACTCGGTAGCTTCCTCGTCTCTGTATCCGGAACTCGGAAGAGACAATTTTGATTTCGCAATTTGGGTCTTTAAAGCTGGTATGCGCCATTAATCTTTCTCCTATAGCCTATATAGCTCAGTACATTCACCTAGTCCTACACTGCGTGTCTCAGCTTTCTTGCTAAAAATCTGAAATTCCCATGTTTAGTTTGAAAATTTTTGGCCTTTTAAAGGATTGGTTTACCATTTTGTATTAAATAGATTGTACAGTGTTGTTCTGTGTTGGAAGCAATGGGACATAAACATGTCTATATACGTATATATATATTTGTGTTAATTGTTAGGATTCTTTTGTTATCTCAGACTGAATTCATTGAAGGAGCAAATATATAGGAGTTGGGTCATAGATAGTAGCAGAGGACAGTGATCTTTGTGCTGGGGTTTTGGCGTCTTCAAATAATTACTTGGATAAGGTACAACAGCCCAAATGGATTTGCATTTGAAGAACCTGTTTGATCGATTCCAGGAGCAATTTGGTTCTGGTCCGGGGCTTGGTCCTGGATCCGGGACATGTCTTATGAAGGTAGAAGGCATTGCTCCTAATTTTATTAAGTCGGTGTTTAAAGCTTCCGCAGCTCTTTATAGGACAGATCCATGGAAAAGATTGCGTCCAGGACATCTTTTCGGTATCCGGGTTGGGAAGGATTCTGATTGGTCTGGCAAGAAACAGCCTTTCCCATGTGTACAATTCATTGGAGGGGATGGTGGTGATATTGGTTTTAACATGTTTCGGTCCGAAAATGATGCTAAGAAGATGACTGGCTCAAGAGAAACGATTCGAGTTCCTAATATAGAGCTTTTGAGGGTCACATATGAACCCGAGTCATTGATGTTCCCTTCAAATCGCAAAATGATTAAAACCTTATCACTAGAAGCATCAGGGACTAATTGCTTTCCCGTGATTGATGTTGCCCGTTGCACGTCGTCTGGATCGCTTCAGTTTCGAAATCCAACTCTTGAAGAGCTTAGGTTTGTTTATGCTGTCATGAAAGCCATAGCTTTGGTGCACCCTTTGCTTCAAGTCGATAAAGATGGTGGCCCAAAGTGGTCAAGGTTAGCGTACTTTGAACCATTTATTGAGACTGTCGATGTCCAATGGCCCCCAGAAATGGCCAAAGGTTACGACCTTGTTGCAGTTACAATCTCACATCCACCGGGTCAGGCTTACGAAGAAAAGACTAGTTCAACAGCCAGCTCAACCCCAACCAAATATGCAGAGCCACCTAAGGACGAGACTTTTGTTGATGTAAAATTATACTTGAATGGCAGCTTGCGCCAGTGTGCAACATGTGACAGAGAGGTTCATGGGGAACAGGCACTCTGTTGTGGACGATGTCGAGCTGTGGTGTACTGCAATTCTGTCTGCCAAAAGCAGCACTGGAAGGAAACACATAAAAGCATGTGTGGTCTTTACAAGGCTATGATGGAAAGGGAAGAAGAACTTGCAATGAAAATATTCATCTTCCCCTGTACTGCTGACCAGCCTTGTAAATGGCTTGAATCATTGGGTATCCATCAAAAGGGCATGTGGAGAAGAAAGTGTAGTTGCTATTCTCACTGCCCTTTTGGACTCCTTCCTGTTAAAGGTGGACTATGGGATTCTTGGGGTGAGCTTGATAATGAAGAGTATCCCCGTGACTTACCTTTTCACCATCATTTGAGGGACAGCATGTCAAGCCCAATCCTTCTTTCTGGTTGGTCAGAATACTATAATCTTCGGTCCCTGCCATTGTCAAGCCCTGTTGCCGATATTCTTTCCCATCCGTTGACAGTTTATTACGTATTGACAGCTCTCAGCATCAGTTCTAAGAACCTTTTACTCAAAGGGAAGGAAGTAATTCTTCACTATCTGGGGCCAGAAGCGGAGTTGGACTGGATGCCAGCATTTGCAGAAGTTGGTCATTTGCTCAACGGATTCGGTAACATACAAATAGTAATGGTGGGACCTGAAGTTCCAACAAATTTGTCAGGGACAACTTCAGGAATAGGTAGCAGAGTGAGGGTGAATCTTGTGAGAGGTGTCTATCAGGAGGAAGCCACCTACTTGCCTTCTCCAGACGTGATTGTTGCTCTAAATTGTGGATTGGATTGCTATACAAACTGGGGTGGAGCTCTTAATATGATCAAATCCATGGCTGTTCCAGCCTTTTTCACAGATCAATCTGAAGTATCATGTGCAAATGCTAAACAGGTTCTTAGGAGTAATGGACTGCATATCACACATCCTGTAACACCGAATCCTTTCCGCTCACCAGTAAAGAATCATGGAGCTTCCAGTAATCTTCCTGCATACAGCAATGGATTTGTGCTTGGAGTTAATACCTGAGTTTGAACCATTTAGACCCTTTTGTTTTTCTTTTGACTTAATTCGCCCGTTGCATTCTGCACTCAGTTTTTTGTTGGCTTTGAGCTTTATTTATTCATTTGAATGTAAGCACCTCTTCATATTTGTATTTATTCATATGGGTATTTTTTTGCTGGGGGTATTCATATGAATTTGAACAATCTAGAAATTGTACAACATTTTTAAAGTGGTTATCTTTTGGTTGATCTCTGTTATGTAACATATCTGGATATACTTTTGGAATGGCCAGTGGTCAGCCTATTTTCTTTATTATTCTTTTCAGTGAATTTCAACATCAAGTAAACTTGTGTTTTCTGCTGCCAGTTAAAATAAGATTATCAGTTTCTTTTTTCCTTCATTGATGTTTATAATATGATTACAAGGGCATAACTAATTTATTTCTGTTGTGTTATTCCGGTTTGTGATTTATAAATCTGAGCAGGCGAGCAGCCATGTCCAATTCCTAGTTTTTGGAAAAAGAGAAATGAAACTTTTATATAAGTTATGGAAAAGATCAAATAAGTTTTGACTCGGGGATTTATTTGGTCGCCTACTAAGGTCAATAGAATTGAATTTCACTTGTGGAACGCCACTTAAACTCCAAGAAACTTTGGAAAACTTTTCCCAGACGTAAAGCATTGTGCTTCTGTAATTAAATTTGAACAATGCTTGTTTTCTACTTCATTATTATCAGGAAGCAATGCTGATGTTTCCAGCCATCTTATATTAATTTATATATTTGCCGAAGAATGTCTACAACGATATGGTATCGCTAACAGTGTTAGGGGTCTTTTGTTGTACTAAATACTAGTCACAATAGATATGTGGAGCCATATGTAAATTTTACGGTAAATTTTGCCTCTCCACTAGTGCGTGATAGTAAAATTTAGCATCTGTCTTCATCCACTAAATCTTTTGAGTGGTTCGACATTCATCATTCAGCCAAATAATCAATCAACTTTTATTTTCCCTTTTTTTTTGGGCACCGTAACCAATGACCATGTGCTTCATCAAGTACCTATATGAAAGGGTAGAGTTTCAAGCAACAAAAAAAAAAAGGGTAGAGTTTTTTTTTTCTTTCCTTTCTACCTAAATTATTTAAATTTAAAGGTAGATTTTGATTACCCAATTATAAGCCTCCCAAAAGCCTCAACTTTAAGGCCCCCACAACCAACTTGACAACTTGCTCTATAAAGGCCACCCAACTGCCTCCTCTTCTTTTCACTGCTACATCCCCTTATAAGCCTTCAGATACAAACCTTTCCTTGGCCTTTGCCGTAAGCAATGGAGCTTCCAATGGTCAACCCTGCCTCCAACCAATATCTCATTCCCTCTCATCTTCTTTTTCCATACAACTTCCTCCCAGAAAACTATGTTCACTGGTCAGAAACTCCAGACTCTCACATTTTCTCAGCTGACCTCCCTGGTACTTAACTTGAACCCCTCTTCTAATCCCATTTTCTATTTTATGTATTAGAGTAAAGTCTTCTAGTTTAATATGTTAGCATTGTTATGGGCAGGTGTAAGAAAAGAGGAAATAAAAGTTGAAGTTGAGGACTCAAGGTACCTCATAATTCGAACTGAGGCCATAGATGAGTCAACACAGCCTGCTAGGACCTTCATGAGGAAGTTTAGGCTTCCGGGTAGGGTTGATATTGATGGAATATCAGCTGGGTATGAGGATGGTGTTTTGACAGTCACAGTCCCGAGATCTTTTAGGAGAAGGGGTTTCTATATTGACCCAGCAGATGTGCCTGAACGCCTTGAAACTCTGGCAAGGGCTGCTTGATTTATGTCTATGTCTAATATTTACTATTTAAGCCTTGTTCTAGTTGTAAATACTATGCATTTCACGATTTAAATTGATGGTTATGTGTTAGAAATTGAAAGATGTATTTTGCCCTTTAAATGATTCTGAAAAGATGTTCTGTAGTTTAAATATTTTTGTGTTGTGATTAGAACACTATTGCAACTAATTAATATGTTGTAATTCTGCACTCTAATTATATATGACCTTATCATTTTTGTTGGACCAAACTTATCAAGAAGAGCATAATAACATAAGCCAATATTTCACCGTACCATAGCAACAGAAGACATTGTTGTCGTGTAATTTTTGGGTGTCCCTAGTTTGAGATAAGCTGCCTTCCAAAACTGGTACTCTCCTCTGACTGGGCGGCAGATATTTTTGGGGCAGAAGAGAATATGAATCTCATGGTCTCCAAGGTGATAATTTTGCCATTGTGGGCGGCAGCCGTGGGGACCACGTTGACTAATTAAATAATTCACTAATAATTACGAAAGCTGCAACTTGCTCAATTAATTCAATTAAAATATTTGCAAATTGCCAAAGCCTTTTTAATGATGTGCCCTCAAAACTTTTTATTGCAGATGAAGGGACCCCTTGGCCCTTGCAGAATTAGGGTACTGACTAAACGTACTTGAAGTTTTGAAAAATTAAAAATTAACGAGTCTCAACTAGAATCACTTTATACAAAACTTGAAGTTTCCAAAAATTAAAAATTAACGAGTCTCAACGAGAATCACTTTATACAAATTGTCATAATGTGGGAACAAGGCAAAAGAATTCCTACAATTCAACATACACAACATGCTAAACCTGACAACTACATCACTCAGTTCTCACTAAGAATACTATCTTTACATTGAACGTGCAAGTTCAATGACAATAAACATTCACAAACCGTGTCCCACAACAAATTGAAAACCACCATTGATTATCCGGTTGCCATTTTGAGAAGAATAACAGCCTCTTTTAATCTTCTATCTGTGTGTGCTTTGGCAATCGAACCTCGGACATTCCTGCATTGAGGCAGAAGTGATCAGGCTAAACTAAAGTGTGATGACATGATCGAGAGAGTATTCGACATAAGCACTTCTGTTTGTCTTGACTAAGGCTGAACTTCAACTAAAAATTTAGTTTAGGAAGGGTGCGAAAACTTAAGTTTCAAAGTATCATTTTAAAAGTCTACAAAGTGGAGTATTGTAAGATGAACAATTAAAATATAACAAGAGACTTGAAAAATCCTTCAAGTAATATAATTAGACCAAAAGAATATTGTAGAATGTAACCTCTTCTCGTTATGTGCCTTCCTTGTAAGTTCCTCAACATGACTGTGTAGCCTTTTCAAAAGGGCAGGTGACCTGCGTACGGCTTCAACACCTTTACGACTTGAGCATATTTTCCTCAACAGTTCAGAAGCAATGAAATACCCTTCCTCCTTGTTCCTGAAAAAGCTCAAAGAATGTTGAGATTTCATTTATAGATGACAAAGAACGAATGTTCTCAATTATGGGGGGAAACAGGAAACTGATATTTTCACCTTAGCATCTCCCAAAGAATAGTTTCTACTGATCCATGACAGTCAATAATCACTTCAACCAGATGGGGGTAGCGGGCAAGGTTTCTAAGAGTAGAGAGCGCATGCTTTAAAACCTCCTGATCAGGTGTGCTTCGACTGACCGATCGAATGAGCTTCAACAAAGTGTCAATCGCTCCCGCATCTACGAGTTTTTCACAGCATTTTTGAGAGTACTGTGTAGCCATATCTGCACATACAAATACAGACGCTTGACATAAAAATAGAGCCCAATGATTTAGGAACCTCAGATGACATTCATACATGATCACTATGATCATTGACTTATTGGCCTCTAAGACAAGTGAAATCTAAATTGAAAGACAAGAGATGGAGTCTGGACTGTATCCAAGTATATCGCAAAATTATGTAACTTATATGAGAAGAATAGCACTGTAACATATGTTGATAACGGCTTTATAGCTTGAAAATATCAACGGTAGAAACAGAAGCTGATTAGGAATTTCAACACTCTAATATATGTGTGTGCATATATCTATATTGACTGAAACGGAAATCAAAGACGAAACATCTATCATAATAAACGTAACACAATCAATGAACATTAATCTTTTCAAGCTTTCTACCAACCAAAACATACTTGATCGCAAGTAGCTAAAGAAGTATTCTATATAACTCTGGAGAAACCTATTTCTATATTAGATAAAGAACTACTAAAACCACATAACTGCCAGAAAAAATGTTACTGAAAAAAATGTCAAAACAATATAAGATTACATTGGTGCTTATATGCAATCCAAACAAAAAATTCATGCAAAGTTTCCCGTTTATCTTGACTCCATACCTAAAGTTGCACAAGTATGAAGAATGCCACTAATGCTTTTCTTGCTCAATAATTCTGAGAGCGCTGCTATAAGTCTGTTTATGATGCGCATGCCATCATCTACATTGGCTGCTGACCTTTGCATTCTTAAGCGCAAGTCCAGTAGCTGTTCTCTTGATTCTTTCCTTGCAAGGTAACCCTTCCAGTAGGACTAGCATTTAAAACAAGACAAGAGAACAAATATCAAATTCAGTCAACTGACTTCAAGAAGAAATGCATACATGCCTATACGGAATTACATTTGCAAAACTAACTGCCTTAATTAGGAAAATCCATAATAGTCCTTCAAATTTCATTATGTTCATAACTGTAACAAAATGATCACAATTGACTTTATGATAGTCAGAATCATCCTTCAAAGGGTCATCCATAACAAATCAACCGACTTGACCTGTTGCAACACTAGGAAGAAAGATAGACAGAAATATCTTACTTGTATCACAACAATACAATGCCTCTCTCTAGTAGCATTTCTTCTAGCAATCCAGCCACGAACATGGGACTGAATTATTAAGGCGGACTTCGTTCTAAGTTTAAGAGACAAAACCCCCCTCCACCACCTTTGCAGTTTCACAACAGAACAAAAAACTAATTTTAATCCAAAACTCTGATGATAACCACATGAGCTCCTCAGTTTATGACCACTAGGAAGGAAATCAGATACGGAAGAAGCACCTGCAGAAGTCCAAAACCAGTATCATTTCCAATTATATATTTTTTCTAAAAAGAAATGAGAAATTGTAAGGCAACCACAACCTATAAAGCGAAATAATTGAACCAAACTACCTATGAGCTTCTTTCGAGTTATCTGGCCCCTGACAAAACGTTGAATTTCAAGTGCAGCCTGTCTTTGACAATGAAATACATTCCAGCATTTCATACCTCGAATAGCACTTTGGATCTTTATTACAGCTTCTCTTTGGGACAAGAAGTACCTTCTTACCAACCAACCCCGATAATGTCTCTGAAATCATTTAAGCAAAGCAGTGAGATTTAATATGTTTCAGCTATTACTATAAACTCAGGATTCATCCAAAGGATATAAATACCGTGAACAAGGAATCCAATTGCACTCAAAAGGTGAGGCTCAAAACATTCAAGATGAAGTTTAAAAAAGCCACATTAACACTAGCAAAGCATAAAGGACCATGGGCTACTTACCTGGATAGTAACAATGAAATGCTTACGTCTACAAGCTTCTTTCTGGCAAATCCATTGACGCACAAAAGATTGAATAATAGTTGCTGATTTAATTGAAATTCTGTATTGTTGATAAGCCTTGGAACATATGGACATTCGAACATTAGTTTGGATTTTCAGTACAGCTTGTCTTTGATTTTTAAACCTCCTCCTCAATAACCAACCACGGAAATGACTCTGGATTTGAGTTGCAGCAAACTGTTGATTATGGAGAGAGTTGCAAATAGAATTCTTCAAAGCAAACTGGATTTTAACTGCTGAATCCCTTTGAAAATCATCTGCACCCTGCTCAAGGTGTATAGGAGAAGGTATCTCTATTTGAACAACCTTGCGAACATATCTAGACCTTGCTAACCACCCACGAAGGTATTTTTGAATGACAATCGAAGCATTGACTGGATCAGGAGCAGATACATCACTAAGATTGTGACGTCTCTGAGTAATCCAATTCCTTGCTACTCGCTGGATAAGCAATGCTGATTTCTTTAACTTCAAAAAACCATACCTGTCTGTAATGAACGTGGCATATCTCGTCCAGTGTTCAGATTGTTTCCACCTTTCTTTATAATTACCCAAGTACGCTATGTTAGTAAGACATTCCAGTTATTCCACAAAATGAATATGAATGAACAAATGGAAAGGAGAAAGTACCACATGAAGATTCCTGGCCTTGAATAGCAGTAAAATTTATGCACGATGTTTTGTTCCTCGCAATCAACAAAGCCCGAAAAATAGTTTGCAAAAGAGAAGCAGCATTTAACATCTTTAAAAATTTGCGACGTTCAATCAGCCGCCTAAAGTGAGACTGTATAACTTTGGCAGCATTCTCTGTTGGCATTACACATGGATTGCTCGGTTAGAAAGAGAAAATTATAGCACATGACTTACAGTATATGAAAATCAAGTAATACAGGAATATAAAAGTCAAGATTCCACGAAAGACAACAATTCAAATAGATACTATAAAAAGAATACCAGGAAAACCAGAAATATTAAACATTTTTCTCTAAGTGGGAGATTACATAAAAAGAATTCTACATCAAATGCACTGCAAGGCAAGTACGATGCAAACAAAGTCTTACGCAATAAATTTAACAATTCAACGGTCCAAAAGTTACCATGTTGGAACCGAGTTACCATAAAGTTATGTGCTCATCAACAAACTGACATGACAAGTAAGTTTAAAATATGTAAACAATAATAACCTGTTTAGCTTATAAAGAAAAACAATTAAGAGTAAATTACTATAACGACTGGTTAATTATTGCACAAAGGATGAACTTCAGAATCAGAATAATTACCTCTCTGAAAGATAGTGTTGTTTATGTCTGATGAGAAATGTCGCAAAATAGGAGCAGTTGGTTCTGCAACTGACGGATAGTTCCTTTCTGTCATATCTCGCCACCAAGCCTGGATGGCTTTAAACTTCCTAGCAGCATCTGTTTGTTGGAAAAGAAATTTAAATATAGCGTAAACAAATTTCAACCAAGTGAACAAAAGTTTTTGGCAACAAAATGACTTATGAAACACAGCACTAATTTTTCCACACTCATAAAACTCATATAAAACATTTGTCAATAAAAAGTTTCAAGTGCAAGCATATAAAAATTCAGACCAAAATATTCATGGCTTCACATCAAAACATGGGAGAAAGGGAGAGGGTAGTGGGCCTGGTGGCTCTCAAGGAGTAAAACACGAGAAATTTGATGAAAGCTAGTACTAATTGCTTGAAAAATAGAGGACATATACTTGGTAAACCAATGCAGCACACTGACACATATGTTCTCTGCAACAAAATGTTAAACTACAAAGCCTGCAAAACCTCATGCTAGTAATACATACTGATGACATAAAGTGATAAAGTACTATGAGAGAAAACACTGATAAAAGGAAAAATATATAGAAAATAATAATAGTAACCTTCAGCACTGTGGCCACATGAATTGTCTTTGGTTTGCTCCGCTTCAGGACTTCGAAAACATTGCTCAATGCTAGAATATTTTCTCCCTGGACTTTGACAGTGACAACCCAAGAGTTTATGAAAATTCAATTGATCCTGGCAAGGAAACAGTGTTTTTAATATCTTAAAAGTATGAGACTGAAAGCAACTAAAATCATCCAGCCTAGCACGTCAACATTACCACATTTTTCTTGACAATCAATTGTGATGCAAGGAACACCAACAGGATAATAACACTCCTATCATTACAAGCGCCATTAAATTCGAGTATGTCACTGATTTGTAGAACCTGTAGAACAACACAAATAAAACACGTCACCAAATATGCCAACATTAATCTACAAAATTTACGAAAAGCATCAAGCGCTCATTTGTTTCTCAACTTAAAAAATCCCTAATCCCTAGAATTCTAAGAACAACAGTATCAAATTAAAATAACAATAAGAAACATGCACAACTAGTGAAACTGTAGATATATCATATACTAACAACTAACTAAATGTTATGTTTAGCTTAGAAGACATGGATTAAAATGTTGGCCACAAATATGTGCATTTTATCCTGCACCATAACGTGTTCTTAAAAAGCTCACGCGTTTCAGACGTAATTGAAACTTCTTTAGTACCCAATATCAATATCCGCTAAACAATTACCTCTGGAAAATTTCCCAACAATGCAGTCAATTTCTGTGATAATAAAAAGTTGTGGACTGCATCAAGGTAATCAGCAACTAAAACAATGGATTCTTCAGTACTTGATCTACAAGAATCCTGGAATGAATAATCAAAATAAGAATAAAGCAAAGGAAACTTCATTTGTACATGTAAAAATCAGCAAAGGCAGAAATAGAATCTGTACAACACCTTTAATGAACAAGAACAAGAAAGTTCCTTGCGAAAATAATAATCAAGTAAGCACCATATGGCTTTTCCATCAACCAATGACGAAAAGTTGTCAATCTTGCAATCATATTTTTGACAGATTGCCTGAAATCAGAATGATACTATGAAATCTAGTTTTAAAAATAAAAACACGTAAAAAGCCCAGTAAATAAATGAAAGATAATATATAATTCATAACAATAAAACAGCATTTCAAATTTCGTCACCTGCTGCTTTCCAAATGGATATTATCTGACAAATAGATGAATAATATATATTCCATTAATAGCAGTGATACCTGGATCCAACTTAAAATCATTTCCAAAGGAGTGGTATTGTAAGTGTTCAATTGTTCCTGTTGGATGAAAAATAACGATGTAACTCAAGGACAATTCATTATACAAAATGAGAAGAGAGAGTTCTAATAAGTTATCTGTTCCAAAATACCATATTAGGCCCACGGATTTTGCAAATTTCCTCAAATATCATTGTTTTCTTCATCAGAAGAGGCAGCTGCAGGTTTTACAGTGGCATTAACAATTAGCTGGACAATATAATCGCCTAGATATTATGTAATGGTAAAAGTATAATAGTAAAGAAAAGCAATGGACAAACCTGCAAATGAACAAATATGTTCCAGAGCAAGGAAAGAGTTAATTCCTTGTCACCATTAGCAACATCATCTCCCATAATCGTCACTCCATCATCATCATATAAAGCTACACCAGCCTGCCTAAGATATTGCAGCACAACTCCACAATTTGCCAAATACTTCTTACGAGTATCTGATGGAACTACCAATTTCTGCTCACACAATTAAGCCTTGAAATCAAAAAAACAACATTAAAGATCCACAAATTAATATTCAAATATAACTCGTTTACTTCCAGAAAAGAAAAAGGAACAACCGTAAGTATGGAGGGCTCATCCAGTAAAAGCTGAGTAGCTCTACAGAGTCGGACACCATCTTGGAGATCTACAAATAAATCTCTGACTTGAAAATCATATTCAACGAGAGGACTCTGCAAAACAATGTAAATTTTACTCGTACTTATCCAGTTGACAACATAAATATTTAGACCAAATTTAAGGCGACTCCATGCCTCATCATCAACCCGAAGACAATTTTAGAAGCTGATGATAGCCTCCAACCTTAAAATACAAGAAGATATATAAACTGAAACACATGCAAATAGACACTTTCCGCTACTGCAAATAACATTATACATGGAAAACCACCTACCTGCTGATAAGATACTTTGAACCCTATTATCATCAGATGTGCTAGAATATTACCTTCTCCAAGCATAATATCTGATGACAGAAAATCTAATTTGGAACAGAAAAGAGAGCAATGTCAACCTACAGTGGATAAATTACCATTACAGTAAAGGGAAAAATAATAAAGTTTCAAACAAGAATGAAATGGTAATTACCATGAATGACCTGAAGACTTGATTTAATACTGGAATGCAGTGTGAACAATAAAGGGGAACCTCCATCCACTCCATCAATACCATACTTAAGAGAAAGACTGCTCTGACATTTAGCCCTATCAAGGACAAGAACAAGCAACAAAAACCTCTTCAATACAATATTCCCCAAAGTTTCATAATAACCTGGTCTGTACAAACCCTCAACCATCTTGTTATAAGCGTAAGCCTTTGCTAGTCCGGCATGTGAAAAGAACTGCTTCTCAATAATCATCCTCAAGAATGCCATTTCTTCATCAAAATTAACTTCTCCATCAGACAACAAAGAATCACCACCGAGAATAATGTATAGTCCAATTCGAAGCCAAACTGGGTTGTAACACATAAGGATTCTGGTGGCCTTATCCCTCAGACCAACATCAGATACTAAGGGGCAGTGTGCCTTCATTTTCAACCTCCCTTCATCAATATGCTGAGGCGAAAAAATAACAAATACAATTTAGTAAAACGTATCAAACACACAACTTTCAATTATGTCGTTAAACAAAACAAATATCAAAACAGAGGATATTTATTCTCTCAGCATCACAAACATGAAATGTAAATCTCATCTGGCTAATTTTGTATTTCAGCCAAGAAAAGATAAGTTCATATTTCAGAGAGAGCGACAGAGTTGAGAACCAAAACCTTAGCCACTTGAGTCATAACATCAAAAACCTCCTTGCAACATCCCAAGCTCAAATACACCCGCATTCGCTGCTTCAAATCTTCAAAACTACAAACATCTTTCAACGAAGACTGCAGACTCGAGTACACACAATTCGAAAACCTCACCGCATTTTCCTCATCCTCATCCCCCACGGCGGCCCGCCACGTCAAATCCCTCTGCCGTTTCGGGTTCCGCCACGCCGCGTCAACCCGTACCCCAATCCCAGGAAAACCATCCCTCTTCCCCTTCTTCGATACCCCAATTTGGTCTGCATTCCCACCACCGGCCCCCAATTCGCAGCCGCACGAACCCGGGTTTTCGAACAGGAAGTTGAGCCAGACAGTGAGCGACTTGGCCAGCGACTTCAGGGACCGCTCTTTCTCAATCTGGTTCTTCCGAGAGGATTGCGACTGCTCGAGTTCGAGGGCTTTGAGTTTACGGGCCGTCTTGATCCGGGTCGAGGGCGGAGCCGGAGAAGGACGATGGCGCAAAGAGGAGGAAGTCCGAGGGGTATGTTTGGAAGCGGTGAAGAACTGGGGGCAAGGGGATTGGAAATTGGGCTTTTGAGAGGGGCGTTTCGGGGTTTTGAAATTTGAGATGTCTTTGAAGAGAGATGAAGAAAATTTGTAAGGTGATGGGGATGGACATGGCGGTTCTCCGCCTTCCATTGTTCGTTGTATTGGCAGTTCGTGATGGTTAGGGTTAGGGTTAGGGCAGAGAAAGATGAAGACTTTATGAGAGAAAATTAGGGTTCTTGACTGAGAAAGGAGAAATGAAATACAGAAAGAGAGAGAGGGTTGGGGGAGTTGGGTTTAAATTTGAAATTGCAGGAGAGAAGAGAAGGCGGGATAGTCCTGGCTAGAAAATAGAAATAATGACAGAGATGACCGTTTCAAGTGGGGCACGTGCGAGGAGCCTTGGATAAGTTTGCACGCTTTACATTACACGTGCTTCATTTCATGCTGGAGGCTTTTTTCTCTTTTTTTTTTTTAATATATTTAAAAAAAAAAAACTATGATGAGTAATCGAGTATTCTTTCAAGAAAGGGAAAAGAGTAAAAAATATACATTTAATTGTGATGGGCATAAATTAATAATTTACTTATAGATAAGACTTTTCTTTTTTTTTAGAAAAATACTTATAGATAAGATTAGTATATTGTGTATGAACTTTACTCATTACAAAATCTCTGTAAGTTATCGATTTATTTTAAGTTTCAAAAGAAAAATTAACTTGGATATATATAAAAAAAAAAAGAAAAATTAATGATTCTCCTTAAGAACATAATGATTTCTTTCAAAATGGGTATTGCTTTCCAAAAAAAAAAAGTATAAATAAAAAGGGATTGTATATCATATACACGTTTTTTTTAAGGAAACAATTTCAATATAAAACCTCTTACAATGAGAATAAAAAATTGATTCATAAACTTATAGACAAAAAATTGAAAATCCTGAAGAAAGGTAATCCTGGTCAATGATCTCGGAGAAAACCTCTATGAATGATGTACTAGAACTCTTTAATGACTCGTTTCGACTCTCCACCATCAGAATTGGTACTTTTGTTTGATTCGTTGAAATTTTTTTTGCGAAATCCGATCCACGATAGTAATAAAAATATTTAGAACTGAATCATAAATGACGATGATCTTAGTGTTAATCATAATAATAAAACAAAAAATACCAACAAAAACTAATACTACCACTGATCTAGAAATGGGTGACCCACAAACGATAGCTCATGTGGTCAGCTTCTCTTATGAGAAGCAAGAGGTGTGGGGTTCGATCCTCACCCTCCTCTCCTTCCCTTACTAACTTAGTAACAGATATACTCCCTCAAAAAAAAAAAAAAAAAAAAGTAGGTGGACTAAGAATACTATATATGTAGATCTAAATGAACATCTACTCTCTCAAAAAAAAAAAAAAAAAGTGGGTGGACTAAGAGCACTATAGATGTAGACCTAAATGGACATCCACCCCATACAGAGGAAAATACTTTCTAAACTATTCAAGGATAGAGAGAAAAGAATAATAAAATAGAAGGGGTTTCTACCATACGGTGTAGCCAATTGGGTTTATCAATATACCCTTCTGTGCTATCCGTTAGATTAGAAATGAGTGGAGTAGATGAGTTGGTTTGAGTGCTGCTATAATACCGAGTGAAACAGGGGATTGAACGGATGTATAGAGGTGCTACACGCTGTCTAACGAACGACGTGGATAGACGCCGTATAACAAACGGTGTGAATGTAAACCTAGTTCCTCTTTTAATAAAGGGTTTCACAGTCGTAGCTGACCCTTCATTTTTCAACCGCCCAACACCTTTGTTCCTCACCTGGAAAAAAAATTAGAAGCAGAGAATGTTGGAGCAAGAGTAAATCGTTGGAGTCATGTGAAGAATTTCTGGATGAATTGAAGATCAGTTTTCGAATCTTATATTTTGTAATTTATTTTTCGAAAGAAAAAGAGTTGGAGTTATATGCGTCTGTGGTATTGGTGAGTATCCTTTTGTGCTGTTCCCATAGTAATGAAATGAACTCAGCTATATTGGATGAGTGCGAAATGTATATATCTACGTGAATGTTAGAGTACGTTGGATGGATGTGTATCAAACCAACTCACCCTTTTCCAACTGCAATCAAATGCAATCAAAACAAGTTACCCTTTTCCAACTATATTTTGCAATCATTCATTATTTTGAAGTTGGAGTTGTATGCTGTTGTGGTTGTAGGTGAGTGTCAGAAGTATGTGTTGTGAAATCCTATATATTAATCTAATAAAGATGTTAAAATTTATAACGTAGACTCCTATATTTGTTTATATATATCCTCTATTTCAGATGAGGTATGCTTAAATTTCTATTGAATTTATATATGATGAGGTCGTGATTGAGATAGCGTGCATCATTGTGGTTGGGTTATATATATTTATGTAATAGTTTAAGCAATTGTTAATTTTGAAGGAAGAGTGGTATGGTTGCTAATATATATATTATCTTTTGGATGAGTTGTGTTTATGTGTATAATTTATTTTTGTATGATGAGGCCATGATGGAGGC
This sequence comes from Trema orientale, assembly GCA_002914845.1. Classification (NCBI taxonomy): domain Eukaryota; kingdom Viridiplantae; phylum Streptophyta; class Magnoliopsida; order Rosales; family Cannabaceae; genus Trema; species Trema orientale. Next base: position 530,664 of record JXTC01000169.1, read on the forward strand.
AAGGCTACGTAATTAAAGAGTCATTGTAGCTGGGTTATTGTGAATTTAAGGGAATGTAATGGGTAAGTCGTAGTATTGTTATATTATTAGTAATTGCAAATGAAAAATTAATTTTCTGTGTCTATATTATGTCATCAATGCAGGAATTTGCAATGGGAGATCTGACCATTAACTATGTTGTTGACGCGATACGGCAAATGGGTGTAGAATATCATGATCTAAGGGAGCAGATGAGTGGGTTGGAGCATCAATTGAAGTTGATGCTAGAGGAGAACAAATAGAGGGATGAGGATCGACGAAGATTTCAGAATGTTGTATTTGATCTACTTTTCCGGTCTAAGACTCCGTCACATATTGGTAGTGAGGGTAGGATGTTTGAGAATGAGAAGTTATCAAGTAGAGATGTAAAATTCGACAATAGTAAAGGTATTGATATTGATAGGGATTCAGTCTTGTTGGAGAGTAATAAGTCTAATTTGAAATCTGGGTTGTTGACTGCGGGGAACGTTGATCTTCATACTGGCAGCAGTAATTGTTCATATGATAAAATTAATAGCTTCAAACCTGGGTCAGGAATTAATAATTGCATTTTGAAGTCCGAGATTATTGAAGAGCAGTCGAAGTGGAAGGGAAAACTCCCGCAGGTTGAAGTTGTAAGTGCAATGAAACCTCCTAAGTTTGGTGGATCTCCACAATTCATCTCTGTTGGCAGTAAGGTTGTAATTGAAATTGTGTTTTTAATATTAATTTGGTCTAAATTCGAAAAAAGTTAATTTGTATATACCCTTTGTTAAGTAGTGAAATTTAGTTTTGTATTAGTGATATACCCTTTGTTATTTATGTTTTGTAGGAAACAGACTGCTTGTACATTGGTAGATCAGGGACCGGACTTGTAGAAAGTAGAATTAGAAGGTGTACACGTAATGCTTCTCTTGATGTTTCATTGACCAGTAAAACGTGTGAGGTAGTTAGAGAGATTGTTCGGAAGAAAATATTTTTGTATTGTGAATGTATGATGAAGTATTTTCTTTGAAATATTTTGTATATAATGGGCAGAAAAACAGGGGCAGATCAAAGTCGTCGAGTAGTTGTAGACAAATGTCTAGCGATAATGGTCAAGTTATGAAGTACAGAGTTGGACCTTTCAAGCTTACAAGGAAGTTGAATACTCCAAGAGATGGTGAAGTTCTAGAGTACATATTTGATGAGTCTTTGCCAATGAGGTAGGCTAAAGCTAGTTACGGTATATGATTTATATAACTGTTCTTATTCTTATTATGTTGTGAAAGTTACATTTGTGTGTACTTATGAATTTAGTGAATATATTGTTGAGACGATGCACAACCATATTCAAAGGGGAATGATGCTATGCCTAAAACTGGGAGGTAATGTATGGGGGGAGGTAAGACTGGCAGATTTTTGGTTAAGTTGGTGTTACGACTAATTACTTTTAATGTATAGTACGATGTTTAATGGTGCTGGAATTTTAAAATTGTAACTGGCAGGTCATCAATATGGTTTCAGAGATCTTAACTGAGTTTGAGACTAACATGCATCACGAGGAAAGGAAGAATTGGTTCTTGTCGACCCGTATGACAGTACGTTTATGAGAACATTAGTAGTGGTTATTTACGATAGATTATTTTGTGATAACACTAGCTCACATGTTTAACATTATTATATTGGAGAAGAATGAAGCAGTCGGGGTGAGCAAGCTGAAACCAGAGGTTGGGCGGAAGAATATAATCAAGGATTTTTATATGGGCAATTTGCGGTATTGCAAGAAGGTAAATAGTGAATGAAAGGAATTTATAGTTCGTGATACTATATATGGTAATAATGGCGAAGAAAGTTTGTTTCATATAAAATGTTTCTTACAGATTTTTATTCCGATTCACCAGAAAGCGATTGGACATTGGCTGCTCCTTGTTGTGTTTGTGGAGGATTCTCTTGTGCAGATATGGGACTCCTTTCTTAGATCTGGTAAATCGACAGAGAGATCTGTTGTGGATGAAGTTGTGAGTACTATATATATTTTTCAATTTTTTTATGTGATATGTGGAAGAAAGGTAAATTGAATAAGCAATTAGATATGATTTTCATGAAATTAAAATTAGAATTCAATAGGCTTAACAGAAATTAATGGTTGGTGTACAACGAATTATAGCGCAAACGCATCATTGGGTACAATTACAGAATGTGGTTTCATGAAATAATTTATTTGGGTTGTCGAAAAGTTGTATAATATTTATGTGAACAAGTATCCATAAACTCACACAATAGTTACAATTACGAGGTTTGTTTAGTTTGATGATTTGAAATTAAAAGGTTGATAATAATTATACGTATATATTGTATAGTATGGTTTGGTGGTGACGAAAACGATATACTTGGTTTTTGCAGCTTATCAATCTGGATATGTATTTGGCACCTGATATTACGAAGTACAAGCCACCAGGATGGTCATTCACAAAATTTCGCGTAGAGACAAATAGGGATGTTTTTCAACAGAGAAATTGTAATGATTGTGGAATATATGTAATAAACTTCTTGGAGCAGCGTGATTGGTCTTTACTGAGGCATTCTAATGTACTCAACAATTATATGTTGATATTATATTAGTATAACACTGCATTGTTACCATTGCCCTTAATAAACTGATGTTTTTAATTTTATTTTCACTGCAGTATCATTCCGAAAGTGACCGTGCTAGAGTTGCTGTGAATATTGTTTTATTGGATCAAAATCAGAACAGGGAGAGACTATGTCACGATGCGAAGGTGTACTACAGGGAGAAGTTTACATCCTGCAATGTCAACAATGGTGGTTTCGACACTAGGTACCAAAAGTACAAGTTTGAAGCATAACCCATGCATGGGTGAAAATATAAAGTTTGCCATATTAGTCAGCACCCGTGGTTCCATTTTAAGAATCGGTCTTTTGTAGCATTGCTTTATTGTGTACGACTGAAATTATTTTTGTATAGTGCTTGATTATTTTATGGCTATTTTTGTGGCACATTATGGAGCTCGTATGTATATAAATATGGCTAAGGATCTAGATTAGTATTAATGTAAGTCTTTAGGTAATCGTCGTAATAGTTTGGTGTATTTTATATGTATAAATGTAGTCTGTTATAATTAAGTAGCACTTGTATTGGATGAAGGAAATGATTAATCGTGTGAAATTGTCTGCATATGCTTCTTTTTTATTATGATGTTTCGAAACATTAAAACAAGTAAAGCCTTTGTTGTATATGAATCAATAATGATCTGATTCTTTTCTATGATAGTTTTGATCAATGGATGATGGAAAAAATATTGTAGCTGAGTTGATTAGTTTTCATCAACCATAACTACATAACTGGAGGTGTAGACACAATTTTTGAATTAATGATAGAGAATAATTAATTGTACTCAATATTTAATTATGGTCTTCAGTTTGCGTGCGTAGATAATGTCGAGCATCTCGTGTGGAATAAATGTTTATTTTTCATAGCGTAAACAACAGTTGTATAAATGATACCAGTGTTTATATGAAGGTTAGGGGTGGTCTTAAAGTATTTCGTGTTAAAAACAAAAAAAGAAAGGAAATGGTAAAAGTTGACAATGTAAAAAAAAAACCCAGTCATTGAAGTAAATTCAGTCTGAAACCCAGTATCAACTCTTCATCACGTTATTGACTCAGTAAAGGCAAATACAATTTGAACACCCAGTTCTACCCCTTGAATTTTCGATTCCACAAGGTAAATAGAGAGTATAAAGTTATTTTAGATGGGAAAAATAAAACTAAGAAGACATTTTAATGGCTGAGAATGGAAGGGATTTGTAGAAAGAAGAAGTAGAAAATAAATGATTCGTAAGGAATTGTTTGTGGACAACAAAGAAGCATGAGTGAAGGGATTCTCAAAATTGATTGGTTTGAATATCATTTGCCAACAACAATATAATGCATGATTCATATGTGTAATGGGGTTAGAAGGCTTCCAATTGATTCTCCATTAAAAAGAAGAAATAAATTTATTTTTTTTTTTTAAAAAAAAAGACAGATGGGATTTGAATTTTCTTAATGGGGTTTTCCTTTTGGGTAGATTGGAAGAGTAATACAAAGTAGCTGCTGATCTTCTTACCATCTCCTTCCACTATTGTACTCAAAAAAGGGATTTCATCATTTGCAATTCAAGAAAATAGTATAAAATTCAAATCTATTTTCCAATAAGAAAATTATAGTATGAGTAAAATTATTTGTATGGTTTAGTTATATTAGGGGGGGAAACTCATATACTGTAAGTGATGTTGTCAGCAACCATCTGCTTTCATGCTTAGGATGGAAAATAGCTGCCGCATCTCATTTGTTATAGCCTACATAGGTTATACTTGAATATAGTCCAACCAGACATATCTATTTGAACATATCCTATTTCATGTAATTAACTTGATAGAGACTGTTAGATAACAGATGCATCTCTAAAATTGTGAAATACTATGAACAATTATTGTCGTAAGTAATTTGTTTGTCTTATTCAGTATGATGACAGTCTTAAAACTAACAATGGTGTAGAACCAGTGAGGCTAATGACGTACCAATTTTTTATGTTACGAGAAGATTTAGTCTGGTATTATTAAATGCTTCAGTGTATGATGAATGCATGAGTCAGGCATATTTGAAATTCCTTTAAATAACAGAAGATAGTGGTATTATATTTAAATTAACAAATTCTGACAGAGGTTAATCATATGGCCAGGTTGGCACAAAAGTACAAGTATAACAACTGCTTTGACAGTAAGATCAGATTACTACATTAAAGCAGTACAGACAGTTTCTATTACTCCAATATAACTCAGGAACGACTGGCGTAAGGGGTACCCCACCAGGACGTGTTCAAATTCTCCACTTCACTTGTAGGGATGTCGAGATTTGTGGTGGTGGTATGAGTATTCCAAGAGTAGGTTGGAGTAAAAAAGTTGGGGTTCTCTTCAGTAGGCTCATATTCTGAGCTCGTACCAGTGTACTGAACATGATACTTACAGGCGTCAATCTGAATGGAACCCTTTTTGTAAATATCTCCCATTATTGTCCATGCTTCTTTATCTTCTCCTAGGTGAATTTTTCTTACCTCATAATCATTTGTTGTAGTCATTGTGAATGCTGTCTCTGAGTACTCTGTAGCCACATAATTTTTTCTAGCACAAGTTGTTTTGTTGTGACCTATTTTGTTGCAAAGACTACATCTCTTTAATCCCTTTAGAGTTCTCCTGAATTTTGAGAATGCGGACTGTGGTGCATGATATGACAATGGATGCGTATGAATGTGAGTGTTGTTACTTCCCAACATTAGGTATACCATGCCGCCACATTTTTGCAGTAATGAAAAACAAGTATGTTATACATTTGCCAGATTCACTAATTGTATCACATTGGACAATGAAAGTGAAGGAGAACTTAACCAACAATTTTGTGTCAGCAGAATCATGCAAGAATTCTTGCTCAGAAGAACGTGCAAGGTACGGACTATTATTAAGTCGCGGAGCCGATATATCCTTTCTAGGTTCACAGTGCACGTCCCTCTTCAACTTAGCAGATAGTCTCACGTCCAAGTTATATACCATGTTACAGAACAATATAAAGAAACCTACAGGTCATTTTCATACAGATGTGCCAGTTCAGAAACTATTGTTCACAAGGACAAAGGGACTAATTGTTTTTGCATTGTATTTAGTCAAATTGTAGGTTTCCTTATCTCCATAGCACCGAGTAGAAGTGATCATGTACTTCCCTTCCTTCAAAATTTGGTCCCTAACTTTATAGAACATTGTTCTTGTGTATACAGTGGCAGCTTGCTTCTCAATTTCAACCATATTGGTTCTTCCAAGCAATGGTGCAGAGTTAAGGGTGTCAAAGTCATCCTTTGCTTCACAATGGTGCATCCACGACAAAGACAAGTCAATAGCTCGAACAAATTCCCAAATTTTCATTTTTGCTGAAACCTTCAGCTTAAGCAAAGCATTCATGGACTCACTTCTTTGTGTTGTCCGCATCCCGCAAAAAAAATGCTTCGAACGTATGTGTCCGCCCAAGTTTCCCACCTGTCATATAAGGATTGTGCCCATTCATTATGTTCCAATCCAAAATCAGCAATCAACTTATCCCACTCTCTGTCAAACTCTTCCTCAGAATAGTATCTGAACACAATTCTGTTTAGCCTTGATGGGAAACTTGGGTCCTTTACATTTGATATTGCATTCCTCCCAATATGCCATGTACATAGCCTATGGACGGCGTCTGGAATTAGTTCAGCAACTGTAGCTCGGATTGCCAAATCCCCATCAGTGACAACTGTTTTAGGCATAACCCCATTCATGCACTCAAGGAATGCCTCAGTAACCCATTTGTATGTCTCCTTAGTTTCATCTATTAAAATTGCAAATCCTAGTATGGTTGTTTTAAAGTGATGGTTTATCCCTACCTAAACAAGAAGTGGCTTCCCATATCCATTGGTTCTATATATTGTATCAAATGCAATTGCATGGCCAAAATAACTATAGTCTGATTTACATCTTAAATCAGCCTAAACAATATTTTGCAGTCGACGATCTTCATCATAGGTGAACTTGGTGAAGAATCCAGTATCGTGGTCAGCTTTGTGCTCGAAGTACCCAATTGCCCTTGCAGCATCTGCATCTGCCAAGTCTACTGCATTCGATGTGGTCATCTTGTTGTGAAGATCTTTTATTAAGAAAGGCATATTCTCATAGCCGCCTTTTTGTTGAGCCATGTACGACATTATAAGGCACGTTCTAATGCCGGCTAACTTCATTGTTTTTGCCATCTTAAGTTCTCTCTCAGAAACTTATCTATTTGACCTAAGGAATTGGACATGATCTGGTTTAGCTACTTCGTGGGAATGCTACGTTCTAAATTCTTTTGCGACCCATTTACTACTATTAAGGTTCTTCACTACTCGAAATGAAACAGCACAATCCATTCTTGTGATTGCTCTCGGTTCTCGTTTTCGGTCAACTTTATTTGTATATTTCATGTGCCTTTTTCCTTCCCGGGACCAGACCAATTCCCTTAGTTTTACCTCTCCATCTGGACTCTTCCACAAGTGTGCTTTTCGTATGCTAAATCCCGTCAACCTGCCATATAGGGTGTAAAACTTTTTAGCCTCTTCTAGTGACTGAAACTCTCTCCCCAACAATGTCCTACCTCTCTAAAGCTTTAGGACTCTTATGAAGACCCAGTTTATGTAAAGCTGAATTCCATTTTGTGTAATCCGTTTTTGCTCTTTCTTCAAAGTTATTTGATTTGTCGGATTCCATGTCACTCATTTCAGCATTACCAGTATCTTGGTATGCTGATGTTCCACCAGTATTTCCATTCGAAGGAATACAGTGATTGTCATGTGTAGATGCGTCGATGTACACTGAATAACTTGCTAACCATGGGGGTGACAGAGTCAATTGAGGTTCCATATAACTCCTATCCTGGACTTTAGTTTCACAATCCCAGATGTTGTCCTCCAATGTTTGTTGCTTCCACTCACTTCCTGTAGACATAGTGTGTTCCTGTTTCAGATAAAAGAAGACAATAATAAGTACTCACAACATCATTCATATTTGGTATTCACAAATTATGCAGCAATCAAGTTAGTCTTGAAATCTGTACTTTATTTTTTTAATATTTGTTAAGTAAGCAATGGTTCTAACAAGTACTTCATCATTAGGTAATTCTTTTGCTGAACTTTAAACCATTGTATTAATTCTCACATAAATTACCTTCCCGCACTTTATAATATACATTCCGCATGCCTAAACAAGGAAACGTGAAAGTAGTGGACTAAGCAGAATTAATTATAATTCAAGTGTTGCATTCACAAAAATCAATGTATTGTTGTCAATTCTTCTTTCAATGAAGTTATGAATAAGGACTTCATTTTACCCGGTTTTCACTCTGAAATGTGCTCTGCACCTCATGCAAAAGTACGACTTTTGCGATCAGTTTCCACACTTCAATATGCTTCGAAGCGGACGGATATGTATGCATTTAATATGAATTCTGGTTAACATCGTATTAATGTCACAGACACTTGACACAACGATTATGAATCTCAGTTATAATTTTCATTGGGTGCACAAGGACGAACAGGGAATTTTCCTTACTTTTTTCTCAACCAGATATATGGTGAAGCTAGTCAATATAATGCACCATTATTATGGTGTGTTTTTTTACTTTTGACGGAGTTACATTTTTCGAGTGTTTTACATAGATTTCTGTTTCCTAAGTATTATCCATACCGACTGCTTGTATAAAGTAGGAGTCTGATATTCTCAAAGAAATTAAACTAGACAATAACAGAACTACACAATACAAGACCATAATTTAGGTACTGCAAATGTAAACTTACCTGCACTTAGTTGGGGTCCCCGATCGCCCTACCACGCATAGAGCTACATATGCCGTCCATTAATTGCTGTATTTAATGGAGTGTCGACAACTTTCTTCGTTCCCATTGGCTAAGGATTTAATTTTCTTATACAAATGTCGTCATTTAGTTAGGGTTTAAGGGTTTTCACTTTCACAGGTTATCTATATTCACAAAGCTTATCAAAGAAGCCTGATGAAGTAGAAATTACAATAAGACGCTGTTCCCATGGGCCTTAAAATTTTTAATATTTTTTTGGCCATTGGGCCTCTATTGGCTGCCCCTAACAAATTTAGTCCATTTATTCCTACATATTTTTTCACACATACATATGTATACATATATTCTTAATTTAGGTGATATATTAATATTGATTACATGTAGTTACTTTTCATATTGTGAAATGTCAAAGATTAAAATAATGAATGAGGACAAAATATTTTTTTACTAGCGACACATTTGCATGCATTTATAAATATTAACAATTAAAATTCCGTTATTAATAGTAAATAATTTTAAATTTGTTAAATTGCGTTTGAAATTCTCATAAATCATAATTACTCATGAATTAACACTTTCAGATTTTTTTTAGATTTTTTTATACAAATATGAGTACTCATTAAATTGATTAGATACTTACGGTAATTCACTAAGTAACGTGATGGAATCGGTTTAGTTACCTCAACTAACCCTTTATTAATTCAACTAAGTTCAATGGTTAGGCGAGCCTATTTTCTATTTATCTAATTATCTGATAATTAGATATTTTTAAATTCAAAATTCAAACAAATTTAGAAACTTATCTCTCCATAAATTTAAATTAATGAATTCAACATTAATTAATTAATTAATTAATTACTTAATAACAAGTATTAACTACGTAAAGATAAACTATTTATCTAGACAACGTATACAGTAACTGAAATAATGTAATATCCAGTACAGTCTTTGTAAGAGGTGGATTTGGGGACCTATGGACCTGTAATTCAAGCTCTAATAAATTATGACAATTAATTAAATTCTTTAATTAATTTGTCTAATTTATTAATTCAAATATTACTCCACTAAAAATTTAGAATTGCAATCTTTAAGTTACATAATTAATTTACTCAGAAAACAGCGAGTAGTCCATCGATTGAATTATTATATGTTGTTCAATCCTCCATAGACAATTCATAATTATAACTAGGTTATATTCTGTTTATCTCTCCAATTACATATTTATTTATCCTTGGGTACCACTGATTCTCTAATGAACAATTAATTTAGAATTCTATATATGATCGTCTCAATAGTTAACAGAATTTATGTCAGATTCAAATCATGTTTGGTCCAGTCCTATATAATCGAATTATATAAAGTACCTCTATTATGATGTCAACACATCAATAGTCTGGATAAGACAATTATATTCTCAATGTTAATGGACCATAGTAATAATATTTTATTAAAATTTTGGAACTTTAATTAATTATTACGGCCTATGTTTACTTTATTATCCATAAATTTAATCCTATATAATACTTATATACTAAATTTATGGCCACATAAATAAAGTATGGATTTTCTGATATTTAAAGACATATAAATTATGTACAAATTCAAATAAAAAAATGTCACTTTATTAATTCAGCAAATATCGAAAATGTACATGTTTTTAGGGCATAAACCTAAACACTTTTGTTACTACCATTACTTTTCAACATAATGAGAGAAGAATTTTTTAAATTTCTTTGATATTTATTTATTGGGCGCGTCTACAGTAGGGGCGTCCCTGCGTAGGGCCCTGTCTATACACCGTTTGATGGGAATCTGTGTATAAACAGATTCCCCACAGATTTCCGTTATTTCCCACAGATTCCCATCTAACGGCGTATAAAGGGTGGCCCTACGTAGGGGCGCCCCTACTGTAGCCATCTCCTTATTTATTTTGCATCAAAGAGAAAGTAAATTTACGTTGACGTTTATTATTTATTTTATCTGTTTCTTATTCTTATTTACCTACTATAACCATCGACTATTCATACTTTCCTCATCCCATAGATTGAGGTCCTTTCAATTTTTTTTTTTATTTTCGTAGATACATGTTCTAATCAGCTATGTCTTTTATTTATGTATATTTACTTCATTGTTCATAATTTGTTTTTTTTAGTAATGCGTCACTCATATCTATAGTTAATATCATATGGATGACTTGTGCCGGGCCAATACTGAGAAAATCGGTGGTTTATGGCGAGCTTGGGAGGTAATTTCCTTTCTAACGTGCATTTGTAATAATAACACAACTATCCTTAATCTTAATCGTCATAAAACACTTGAACGAATATTTCTTAGTTATATATTAAAGTGTAGGTTTGAAACAAATAATTATTATGACTAATTCTCATACTTATATTCTGCTCCTTAGTCTTCATGCCATGATGAAATCAATTTGGATTATCTGTACCAATCATTTTTTTCCTTAAATTTCATAAACGTACTCCACTTGGGTGAAATTCAGCATTTCAAAACCCAACTGAAAATTATGCAGATTTGGGCACGGGAGTACTTGCCATGCATGCGAGTTAACGAACCACAACACGCTATTACATTCCCAAGATGCCTGCAATGGATTAATTCCCAACCCCCAAAAATGGAACTACAAATCCTCCTGCAATACTATCGGATCAAATTGTCAACTCTAACCTTTGATACTGTATGTGTTCTAACCATATAAAACCATATATCCAGAAAACATGATACAACTGTCAATCTATGTGTTTATGTGTTAAACACTGCAGGTACAGTGGGCACCTTAGGGAGATGAAACAAAGCTACCGGGTTATATACTCGATAACATGGAAGCGACAAATCAAAGATTACCACTACCAGGACCTTATGGGGCTGAATGGTACCTCGGGGAGAGGGTTAGTATGCAGAGCATGTGTACACGTACTTCATACCTAAATATCCACCTCGTTCTATGTTGGTTCGCGAACGATTCACAGTTATTACTAAACCTTAGGCTGTACATGGTAAGCTAGCAAGCGAGTTTGTCTTCAACGATACAAGTATGGAATACGAAGATTTTAGGAAGCAATGGTTGTCGCCAAATAAGTTATCGCAGGTAAAATTTAACACCACTTATACTTCACCTTAGAACCATTGACTTCTTTAAATTAACGACCGCCATCAGTATTGACAGCTAAAAGTGAATATTTACTCTTCTTTAAATAACTAAAGTTAAGATTTTATCATTTATGTTCACTTCAATTGTGCCATGCATTTTACAAGAAAAATGGCCCTCAAGCACATGAAAGTATCCATGAGAAAGAACAAGACCAGCATCAAAAAGATGAGTCCGTTGAAGATGTGATTCCAATACCGCCATGGACATTGCTCCTTTCAAGCACATGTGGTGGTCCTAGCGTCATATGCATTCCAACAAATATTGGGATTGACAACCTTCGCATCCCACCACATGTAAGGCAGGTATAGTACATATTGTATTGTGCTTTCTCTTTACATCATGAAAGCCGTGAAATAGTACATTAATTGATGTCTACAATGGCAGGTGAGTATCTCAACTACGAAGCAGCTTCTGAGAATGATAGCTGGAATGCAGCATGTCGTCATAGAACATGTAACAGATGCACGCGAGACTCTAAGAGCCTACGCAGCAATCATTCAAAATCTGCATCACCAAGTGGTAAGCAATCCATAATAAATTGTCATACGATATCCCTTATGAGTATCTAATAGATTATCAAATTGTCTCAAGCATGTTCTCAGCCAACATCGTTCTGGAATCGAAGAGGCGTCTTGTAAAAATGATGCAGAAAACCATGACGATTCCAATTTTAATTCATCATTTAATCTCTGAAAGCACAGAATAGAGATACAGCTACGCATATTGTCGTTGATATTCTCTTTTCCAACGATGTCAATGCTACAGCCAAGCCAAATCATATAGTATGTACCATACAAATCATAAATCTTCGCCAAGCATCTCTTTATTCTCCGTTATGTTATTCTCAATCAGCGCACTATTGTTGTGTTATAAGCGCTGTTGTTTGTTTAAATTTCAGAGTAGTTACGATTGTACGAACCATTTTATTTTCAATTATCGTTTCACGCCTTTGCTAAGTTTCGTTCGTATTGAATTATATTCACACAATCCTAAACCAAAAATAATATGAGCTTCTTGTACAAATTATCAACTCATTCGAATAGGGGTGATGGAGAATTAAGTCCCTTGACTATGTAATTTATTACGATTTCGTCCTCTACTTTCGGCCCATAGCCAATTAATTTCCTTATCCAGCCAGAAATGCAAAAATAATTAAAAAAAAGAACTAAAATAATAATAAATTTTAAGTAAGTTAAAAATGACAACCAAATGAAGAAGCCAACGTTTAAACATGATAAATTTCTGCCCCTAACTGTTACTTTTTTACGTAAATAATAAAGGCTATTGTATTTGTTAATCAAATTCCCAAATACAAAATACCTCTGCAAACTATAATACGTGAAATTCTAATTCTAAATTTTTTTTTCCTTTCTCCCTAATAAACCAAAAGTACACTAACTTTTATTACTCCTCTTTAGCAAAACCCACAAAAATTGCATACAAAAATTGGTGTCCCGTTTCTTACATTAATATACAATGTTGCAACTTGGCCACTCTCATCTCCAGCACATGATATTAATTAATCCGCAATTATGTCCGCTATGATATAATTTACAGACTATTTTCCATTTGTACTAACAATAAAGCATTCTTCAAACACAACAATAAATATTCTGTAATATAATTCATCAGGTTAATGATAGTCAAACTAACATAAAAATTTATATGACTTACAAAATACCATTATAGCCCATAACGCATCAATAATCTCACCCATGAAATACAATCCCAGTCTGTAATGTATACTAGTAGTTCACCATAAACTCCACAAAAAACATCGTCTTCAAGTAAATGACCCAACCTGTTCCCAGAACTTAGCTAGATTCACAACTGAATTGCGTATTATGTTGTCATGGGACATAGTGATTTGCAACGCAACACACTCACCCTCGTCATGGACTGTGCCCTGTATATGGAGAACCAAACACCAGACATTAACTTTCCTTACACTATATTGTCCAATTTTGGTCAATAAGTATTAATAAATAGCTATAACTACTTACATGATCGCATATATCACTACTTATGTATGCAGCTTGCATGGCCTTTATCAAATCAATACCACGACCGTTGTCCAAAAACTGACTGTGATAATCACGTGCCTCCATGAAATGACCTTCCCATATTCTTCACCTTCTTCTTCATTTCATCATCTAACGCCATATCTAAAGCCTTAAGCTAGATGCGATTATATAATAGTCAAAAACACCCAATAAATAGCTTAACAACATTGCTGCAATTTGATATATAATACTAAAATTTCATTATCTACATTTAACATAAACATTAAATAACTCAACAACATTGCTATAATTTGATATACAATAATGAAATTTCATTATCTACATTTAACATCATAATTAATGACTTCTTACCACCGTGTCCAATATTGCAGTACCCAATGCAATAGAAACAATCTTCAAATTATCGTACACATAGACAACTTCCTCATCCACAAGAATAATTGTCAAAAACTAATGTCTTTTAGCCAATATCGGGATGAGTATTTATAAATAAACAAAATACAAATCTATCATTAATTTAACCTGAAGAAACTTAATTGCATCCGTTTCAAAAAAAGTTTTCTCCATCTTCTTTACTAAATAAGATACAGTTCTAACCTTTTCACAATTTGCTAATGGACCAATCCATTTCTTTCACGTCTCTACATCGCTTGCTATATCAAACCGAAAATATTGAGGCCTTTAATAAGTAATAAAAATAATTTATTACTACAATGAGATTACATAAATAGCAACATATAAATATGTTTAATCACTTTATGACCTTGTATGCTTCCATTGTAACTTACACTCACAGTTGTCGGAATCCACCAATACTTTGCTCTATTTTGGCTTCTCTGACATTCGTACTTTGTCAACAAGTCAACTACAGCATTAACAATCTGTTTACATAACCAAACACATTCAAAAATTTCAAATGCTAAATAAGATATAGCTCTAGCAAATTATTAAGTACGAGTCTTTAAATTTTAATACTGGACATACCCGACTATCAACTAACCCAATGCCTCCAAGAGACAATATGTGTGATCGTCGAACAATAACATTATCAGTCGCAAATAAAATCTCGCTGCAAATAACTCCACATCAATATAATAAATAAAAGAATACTAAAAATACATTGAACATAAAAACTTTGTTAACTCTTCTCCATCTCCATCGTAAAATTGTACTTCCTGATGGCAGAATCAGGCAACATACAATTTTCGGACTGACAATGAATTAGTTCAAACATACATTCTCCCAATACATGATTCTTCACCAAATTTGATCCCTTGTACGGATACGCACATGCTATTGGGTAAGCACCACCATAAGATTTATCAACAACTTCAGTCCCATATACCATGCATAGAACATCTGAAGGAATCTCCTAAAAAATAATTTATTGCCCACAAAAATCATCGCTTATTCTAGTTTGAATAAAACTATCACAGTATTACCAAATAGCTATGTAAAAATATTAACTATTCGGGCATATATTTTAATTTTCACTTACATTCTTTAGAAGTTTCAACATCTCATCACCAGTAATGTCATTCAGCATATCATTTTCCAAATTTTACCGCCTTCCAGCATTATCTCCTCCTCCAATTCGGCTCCAACGGGATTATATAAACGGTTCAACTATTTTTCCCTCCTCGTTAGGCTCTTCTGCTCGACGACTCTTTCCTCCATTATATTCCTTCCTGCATTACCATTATCTACCACAAAATTACCTTCACAATCCATTGAACTAATCTTCTCACTCACACAAACAATTTCTTTAGTATCATGTAACTCAACAATCTCAATGTTACGACGAATTTTTGTCTTCATAAGCTTAGTTTTTTCATCTGATTTATGATCATTATTATAACCATGCATATTGTCTTCCTGTACCATGAAATCATTACCATATCCATCTCCTTTATTTTCACTCCTAACCATGAAATCATCACCTTCAATCCATTTATCTTCATATCCTGATTCAATATCCTTATTACTAGCTTCCCCCCCAGTGACACATTTTAATTTCATAACCAATTTCTCTGCCAAGTCAGCCCCAACAAATAACTGATTTCCAACAAATTCGACTCCATCATCTAAGCCACCTTCTAATCTAGTACATTCTTCATCACAATACACAAGGGTATCATGAATCTCAATCCTATTACTTGTGCTTGTCGTGCTCTCTAACCCACTAATTGACAAACCATACAAAACCCTCCTGCTACGGCTTCCAATAAGACTGTATTGTTCACTCTCCAATGACCCAATAAGTGTATCAATAAATGGCTTTCAATCTTTCTCCCTACTATGTTCAATCTCCCTACTCTGTATAATCATATCCATCATACAACGAATTCGACCTCTAGTTACAACAATTTCTTCAACATGTGTACCAAGCCAGTCCAATATCTGACTCGTAAAATTCTCCGCTATTCTCAACCTAACATATTACATTACATAAGAATAATAAAAACATAAATCAAACAACATTGGTCGAACATACAAACTAACACAAAATTTACGAAAAAAATCCACCACTTTTCGATCATGCATAAACCACATAACAATTAGCAAAACGCAATAAAAGCCATCTGTTACAACATGATAGAATTTTTAGACCACATACCTTTTTCCCCACAACAACTTTAACACTAAATTAAGAATATTCTCACCTGATTATACAATAACATTTCACTGATTATGCATACTAATTACATAAGAATTGTACAACAATTTTTATACCATATACCTTCATCCCCACCACATAAGAATTTTTATTCACACCATAAGCACTTAAACTCAAAAATTGGAAAACTAACTATAATAATCTATCACCATTGAATTACCACTTAATCCAACTGCCACATCAACTTTAATCCCCACTCAACCATATATTTCAATACAAAGTCAGTCATACCAGATAACTATAAATTAAAGTCCCTCAAAATTCTACTATTAATTTATTAACTGACCAAAAACCTGAATCCACCTAAACAAATATCAGAACTACAATTACAATTCTCACCTCAAAATACTGAGCCTGCTACGATCAATTTTCACCTAACAACCCGGTCGTCCTCCTTAAATAGTACTTTCCATCGCCTCAAAATTCTGCCGCTATCGAGATCGAGTTTCATCTAACAAAATGGTCATCTTCCTATCACACTACTATTCAGCAATCACCTCAAATTTTTGGCATTACCGGGATACAGTTTCACTCAAGCTGACATGTCTTCCTTACCTATGACTACCGAGTCTAACCCAATAATATGGGTCGTCCTCCTTTACGACAATTATTGACTTCACCTCCATTCACAACCTTAAATTGATTAAAAACCCATCACCACTTGACTAACGGGAACACAAAATAAATCCCCAAACTATAGATTTAAATAAAATTCAAGACCCAATAACTAGAAAATCATATTCGCCACGGAACCTGATATTTTTCTTTCAACATCATTCATCATCACTTACCACAATAATAAAAATGCCTTTTTCTAGCTGTGTCTTGATCATCATCTTCTTCCTTGTGCTTTCAACTTCTTATTTCAAAACAGCATTATCCTTTTCTCCTCAAGAAGACCACAATCCTCGTTTACCCACCATTCCCAAATCCTACCATTAGTAACTCACCCTAAACTTGAATCCCCCAAAACCAAAAAAATTAATAAATAAAATTAACAACAATAAAAATTATCAACTAAATAACGACAATACAAATTATCAACTCACAATTTCAACATTACCGAGAGCGACCAAGAACTGCTGCTGTGATGCTACCTAGAGTGAGTTTCAGCCGCGCCGTCCTCCTTAATCACTATTGTTTGTATGCCACCCTCACATCAGAACCTCTGATAGTCGAGTACTACAGTACTTAAATCGGTTGAAAATCTAAATGAAAGAAACTAACATCATATAATGTCCCTCACGGCCAACTAACGGGTTTGTAACTGAGCGGCTAACATACCAGAATCCAATAATAAAGTTTATGTGGGCCACCAAACCCCCCTCAGCCAATCAAAAAACATATAATGGGGTGTATTGATAAACCCAATTGGCTATACCGTATGGTAGAAACCCCCTAAAATAGAATAAACTTTTGAGTATATAAGGCTCTTATTTGAGGATATTATTAGAAAAATATTTATGTGTATAACTCTATATATATATATATTGAGCTAGTCAAATATTCTAAAATTTCACTTTCGAAAGCAGAATAAATTTAGTTATTATTAAACATGTGCAGTCGGGAAAATTGTATTATTTTTGGAGGATTATAACCAATCAGTGTTTCCAAAATTCTGAGGTTCAATATTTCATTATACTAAATGTCCTTTTTAGTGTATTAAAACTATAAACACTTCTTTAAAAAGGGGGGGAAAAAAACTACCAATTTATATATAGTTTTTAACCTTGAGTTATCGACTATAAAATTAACTAGGGTAGATTTTTTTTTTTTAACTACAAAATCGACTTCCCCGTTCAATTATATTAATTCCAAATTTTTATGGTTTCTTTTTTATCTAAAGAACCAAGTTTTTATGTTTATAAATTATAATCGAATTAAACTTTTACTTTAATAATCTCTTCTAATATGCGCAATCAATTTCTCAAAGCATGAGTAATTATTTGAATAAGTATGATAGGTTGAATAATTAATAAAGATTTAGAAGAAGAAAACACAGGTTTCTGAAACATTAGTCTATTTTGTCGTTCCTACTTTCATATCTCATTTGGTAGGTTTTATAATTTTTTAAAAAAAAAACCTCATTTTGTAGGGGAAAATTATATTCTCATTTTTTTTCCTTTTCTAATGAGTATATTTGAATACTCTCTCATTTATTATTGAAAGTGAGTTTGAATAGTATTTGTTTTCTAATTCCGTATCATTTTCTAAGTTAAGAAGTCTAATTCGTACATTAAATTAGATTTTCATCATCTTTAATGATTATAGTATATTCTTATGCCTTTTATCTTTTCATTTTTTTTAGGTGATATTATGCTACTTGTCATAATTTGACGAAGAATGCCATTGTGCTTGGTGATAATTTTCCCTCAAATTTCCTGATAATGATTGAATCCATTGAATGAGATTATTAACTCTTCTTTAATATATATATATATATATCAACACACTAGTATGTACATTTTACAAAAAAAGAAAAAAGAAAAATCAAACTACATAACATTGCATATGTGGATTTTTTTTAAAAAAAGGAAATTTGCTTATATGGATTAAAGATGTAAGGATTTGGAAAATACATTGGAGAGAAGCAATAAATTGGAAGACACATGTTATTCTTCGATTGTCTCCGACACTATGATGAGAATAAGATTGGATTTAGGTTTCTCAATGGGAGATGTACATAAATACCCCGTTTTTTGGCCAAATGAATCAGTACGTGCGTGCCCCTTTTTATTATTATCTACATAAATGCCCATCTTTAAATCAATGTTTTTCTTTATTCCAATTTTATCCTCAAAACCCAAAATAGCACAATACCGTCCACCACATCGTCAAGTTTGGAGTCTTTATCCTGTAAGACTAGCTCTCTGTCTTCCCCTCCCATGGCGGCCGGAACTACCTCAACCTCTCCAGGTTCCGGGATAGTTTCAGTCATGTGACTTGGGAGCTTAGTACGTGGGTTCGCTGGTATGCGGTATTCATGGAGACCTTTTTATCCACTTTTTGGTTTCTTCCTCGGGTCATCCTCGCTTGTTGCCTTGGAAGAGGACCGAGTTTCAGTGAGTTGGAATAGCGATTTGATAAGGGAGACTGAGCCGGATCTAGCGAGTTTGCTCGAACGGATCCGTGCTAAGCTCAAGCCGGATCTTATCGATTCGATTCTTATCGGGAAGATTGGCCGCCAATTACAAGTTCTATTTGCTATCTATAGAGTCCATGGAAATGTGTGCTTGATAGATTAATTACTTTTAGAAAACTTTATAAAAATTAGAATTGAGACTTTTTCCCCCTTCAATTTTTTGTTTTGAATAATATTGATGTTTCCTCCATAACTGGTTGTGACTCACTCGAGATTTTGGATGTATAATTTGTGACTTACTGATGAGCATCGATTTTTTTCTTTCTACACAAGTCAAAATTATATTTTTTAAATAATATTTCCATAAAAAAACGAATTACGATATAAGTTTTTTCGGTTGGTACCAACGACATAATTATTGTTCAAATGCATAACAGAATTAATCAAGTAAGATATGTACCATGACAAGAGAGTTATATACACAGTAAATTAATTCTATACCGTATGATAAATCAATTTTATGCACTAGTAAATAAATTATTTATACTGTTAAATTAATTATACACCTGGTAAATAATTATATACTATGGTAAATGAATTATATACATCAGTAAATAAATTATATATTATAGTAAATGAATTATATATATCGATAAATAAATTATATATATCCGTAAATTAGTTATATACACCGATAAATGAATTACATACATTGGTAAATAAATTATACATACTTATAAATTAATTATACACTCTGGTAAATAAATTATTTATATTGGTAAATTAATTATATATGATAAATGAATTATACATAGAGATATAATGGTAAACTATAATCACTATAACTTATAAAGGGATATAGAAGTCAATAAAATGAAAAAAAAAAAAAAAAGATATTCATTAATACATAGCTTTAAAAATGAGCATGTGGTATAATTTTTTCTTTCTCAATAGAGAAAAGATTGAAAAGTATAAAACTATTGTTGGTAAAAAATCATATTTGGTTTGTAAAAATTCATTAAATCATAATGCTACTTTATAAAAATGCATTACTAATTGGGTTTAATAGCAAAATGATTCGAATTTTACGCCCAATTTAAGTAAATATTCATTTTTCAAATATTATTGCAAAATATCTGCTATATATGTTTATATACCAAATGTAAAATATTATACGCCAAGCATAAAAGTTTATATACTCAGTACATTAACTGAAATTGGTAGATAAGTACATCTACCAAGTATAAAAATATATGTACTTGGACATTTAGTTATCCATAAGGATAATGCTTGATGTACCAACTTTTGTACTAAATTTTTAATACCAACACATGTGGTATGTGATTCGTCACCACTGAATTGGTGATAATGTTTAATCTATTTGTGGCAAGTTTTAACACACCAAGTAATTAGTGACAAGTTACATTGGTACAAAAGATGGATTATGTAGTGTTATCCTTAGCTATAAAATTTAAAAAATAAACATCTACTTAATCAAATTTAAAATATTGGTCATCTACCTAAATTTTTCTTACTTTAATTGACCCATATTCAGGGATCTATATCATGTTATTTTGGACATATTCTATATTTTTAGAAAACGAATCCAATCAAACTCGTCAAAAAGTTTTCAACCGATCCAATTCAACCTACAAATGCTCAGATTATATAGTTATTTGTTTAAAGATTAATAAGCTTTATTATTTTTTTGGCTGGAATTAAGTTTAATACGCCCATATATATGTATTGGTTTTTGTGTTAGTAAAGTAATAATCAGATATGATAAAATGTATCATACAGGTTTATACCTTAAAATACAACTAATAGTAGGGATGTCAACGGGGCGGGGCGGGGCGGGATCGGTTTGGTGTTTACCATCCCCATTCCCATTATTATTTTACTATACCATTCCGACATCATTCACCATTTAATTTGGTGCGAGGCAATTTCCGGGAATCCCCATTGGGGATCGGTTTCCCCATTAGTATATCGGGTTCCCCGTTTGGAATTATCATCTTGAATAAATTACACAATCCTATATTAGTCCAAATCTTTTAAAAGTCTAAATACATCAAAAAAAAATCAAAATTAAAGTTAAATTCATTAAAAATTCTAATTTTAGACCTAAATAACCAAAAAACACATTCAAATAAAACTTTAAGATGTTAAAATTGTCAAATGTAAAATATTTAATACCAAAATCATATAGCATATCATTCATTCATAAAGCTAACACAATCCCAAATAACTCAAACAATATTAGTATATGACTATATATTATTAGATCTTAAAAAAAAAAAAAATCTACTTGAATCACTATTATATAAAAAAATAGAAATTAATTTATATATAATCGGGGCGGGGTCGGTGCGGGGCACTCAATCCCAAGCCCGCCCCGCCCCGCTAAATATTAAACAGGAAATCCCTGCCCCATGCTTCGCACTATTTATAATGGTGAAAGCTCGTCCTATTCGGGTCGGTGCACTGCAGTGCACCACCCCATTCGGTGAAATTGACATCCCTAACTAGTAGAAAAATTTGCAAAATATAGAAATTCCAAATATATGCAACTTTTTTTTAAGTAAATTATGTGTGGATTGGTTTGAATCATACTTTAAAGTTGAAAAGTCTATATGATGAGCATAAATTTCAAACTTCAACAGCCAATTTGCAGATGGGATTAGATTTGTATATTTTGATAATGCCGTATAGAAGAATAAAAATTTAAATAAAATATTTCTTCGATCTTCCATAAGGGCCCAACCAAGCCCATTAATAAACGAACCGGTTTTAACTGGCCCATTAAAATGTCTACCTCTAAAATCCCCATGTCGGAACAGTCTCTGGGCCTTCAGGCGCTGAAGAGCGGCACCTGATTGGTCCGTGAAAAGCACGCGCGCTCCTATTCGTCTGGTTTTGTCACCCCCACCTCAAGAGAACGCAGCTCGACAAGGCCATAGAGCTCGCAGCTGTCTCTTGCGCCTTTGAGATTTTCTTCTTCAACTTTCCCTTGGGGGCTGGCTCTTCTATACTTGTCTTCTTCATCTTCTTCTTTTTCTTCGTCTTCTTAAGCCAAGCTATACCCAAATCTCAAAACCCATATCTCTCTTCTTCTTCTTCTTCTTCTTCTTCTTCTTCTTCTTCAGGTACTATTTACCCTGATCGAAACTGTACCTGATTTTTTTTTTAGGGGGGGGGGGAAAGAAGCATTAATGGCTCAAGCTGTGGAAGAATGGTACAAGCAGATGCCTATCATCACCCGCTCTTATCTCACGGCAGCCATCGTTACAACCATTGGTTGCTCCCTCGATGTATGTCTCTTCGCTTTGTTCGAAATCTCTGTTTTTGTTATCTTAGCGTCAGAATGTATTAATGGGGTTTCTTTGTTTTCATCGTCCAAGAATCTTAATTTTGGTTTTTACGTAAATGGGGGTTTTTGTTTTTGTCTGATTCGGATTGGGTTTCTTTTGAATATTCTACAAATGGGTTCCTTTCATCTCTCTTTGATTTCGTCTCGACGCCTCTTAATTTATTTATTTTTTTTCAGTAATTATTATCATAATTTTAATTGGGAATTCGTTATATGATTATATGATCATGTTTTCTTTGGACATAATAATAAGTTCTGAATTGGTTTAGGCAGATTTATATTGGTTCTTGTTTTAATTTTGGGTGGAGTCTTCTATCTTATCAGTCTTTTATGGTCTAATATTTGGATAAGGTTTTGCTGGAAGTTTGCAAGGTTGAAAATTGCTTCTTGGAACTTATTCTTACGATGGTTTTCTGGTGTTAAAATTTGCAGATTATCTCTCCTTACAATCTCTACCTGAATCCTAGACTTGTTGTCAAGCAGTATCAGTTCTGGCGCCTCGTCACGAATTTCCTGTACTTCCGGAAAATGGGTAATTTTTTCGAACATTTGATATGGAAAGAAATTGACTGGAAATAAAAGTTATCTAATGGATAGTTTTGTTATTGAGTTCCTTTCGGGCAGCTTTAGGCTTCATTATTGATATCTCATGGAATGTGCTTCACCCTGTATGTGATTTGATCTATATAGTTGCGTTCATTTCCTTGTCGTTAAGGCTTCTTTGCTGTTCCAACTGGTTTTCTTTTATGTTCTTCTGTCCTCATCCCGACCTCCGACTAGGCCTGCCTCATTAGCCTTGGTGAACACAGTTTTGTAATTATCGGCTTTTGGAAAAACTTTGGTCTACTTCATTCTCGATGGATTATGAATGAAAAAATTTGTTTCATAGGCATTGCACAATTTGTTAATTAATAAGCTTGTTGAAAATGTGCATAATTTCACCCTGCATTGTTCTCATTGTCCTCTGGGAACAATGAAGTTATTACAAAAACTCCTCTCTGTTCTCCTTCCCGCCTAGCAAAAAGAAAGTCTATTTAACTCTGCTGAAATGAGTTTTCCATCAACATTTTACTGTAGAGTAATAATTCCCGTAAATAGGATTCCAAATGAAGTTAATCAATTGTTAGTCATTGTCTGTTTTAACATAGTTTTATATTGTGGCATTGCCAGACTTGGATTTTATGTTCCACATGTTCTTTCTTGCTCGATACTGCAAGCTTCTTGAAGAGAACTCCTTCAGGGGAAGAACTGCTGATTTCTTTTACATGCTCTTATTTGGTGCCACTGTCTTAACTGGAATCGTTCTTGTTGGGGGGATGATACCTTATCTGTCCGAGTCATTTGCAAAAATTATATTCCTCAGCAATTCACTCACGTTTATGATGGTTAGTTACTCCCTTTGTCTCTGAACGTAAATACTTTTTCCTCCGTGGATTACAGTTGTTTCTGAAATGTTATTGCATTTTCCGTCTTTCAGGTTTATGTGTGGAGCAAGCAAAACCCTTTTATTCATATGAGTTTCTTGGGCCTCTTTACTTTCACAGCAGCTTATTTACCATGGGTCAGTGAGATTCAAAGCCTTCTTGTATTACACTTTTGAACCACTATTCCATTGATAGTGATTGTAATCCTGCTTTAATACCATATGTGTTTTTATTTCAACTTGTTCTTTGGTTGATATTAATTTGAGCCATAAGTGATTTTGATCAAAGTATCTGGTCTATTCGGACATTTAATAAATATATATATATATATATATTTCACTCTTGTTCTTGCAGGTTCTTTTGGGATTCTCTGTCCTTGTTGGAGCCAGTGCCTGGGTTGACATGTTGGTACGTATTTTCGTTCATTTGAGATATTGTCTAGCATCTTGCTCTTATTCGGCTCTTCCCTGCTAGCATTTAAGTAATTGTCAAAAACTAGATGCACATAAAATGGAAGTTTACGCTATGGGACCTACTCTGCTGTTATGCTTTAATGTTTCAGTGATTAATTCCCTGTTATAAAATAGGAAACATTGTTCTCGGCGAAACATTGTTCTCGGCGAATCATAATATTCTCAATAAAGCGATGAAAATCCAAAATTTAGTGCTTTTTCTTGGAAAAAATCCACGACTGCCCCCACATGCAATCTCCTCCTCTCTTTTCCAGTGTCAAATATTTATTGTCTTCTAAATTGGCTTTGTTCAGGGAATGATTGCTGGCCACGCTTACTACTTTCTTGAAGACGTTTACCCTCAAATGACTGGTCGACGGCCATTAAAAACCCCATCCTTTATCAAAGCACTATTTGCAGATGAAGCTGTCGTCGTGGCTCGGCCAGCAAACGTGAGATTCGCACCGCCGCCTGCTGAGGATATTCACCAAGACTAAAGACCCTTGGGCAAAATGAAAAGTTGATAGAACTGCTCGACAGCACGGACCAATAGGAATAGTTGTTGGTCTTGTAACATAGAGAAATCTACCCCAATTTTCTAATTGCCCTTTTGCCCCCTTGTGCATTCTTTATAATTTTAAGATTATCAATATGTAATCAAAGTTTTTTCAACAGTTGACAAGTGGAAGAGATGAGAAAAAGGAAAACGGTATGCGTTATGCTTCAGCAGTAACCTGTACTGATACTATCTTCTTATTTAAATGCTCCTTACTCAAATCTAGGTACCGAGTACCAGCTCATAGTTTATCTGCCTGGCTCCGACGACTAGCTCACCAATCACGTAACTGAACTGAATATTGACACTCCTGAACACCTA
Source organism: Trema orientale (assembly GCA_002914845.1). Classification (NCBI taxonomy): domain Eukaryota; kingdom Viridiplantae; phylum Streptophyta; class Magnoliopsida; order Rosales; family Cannabaceae; genus Trema; species Trema orientale. The sequence goes on from JXTC01000169.1 coordinate 556,164, forward strand.
ATGTGAATCTTGATTCATGAATGCGGAAAGACTGATTCTTTTTCAAAATTTATTATCATGAACGTGATTGCGGAGACTCGACTTGTTCTTCTTTTTTAATTTTTTTCTTTTTTTTTTTTCAATAAACAAGTTATTAGGTTTGCAGTACGATGGAGGTGGGAGTGACAAAGTAGATTGGAACCAAACAAGACTTGAAACTCAAAACAAAATAGTCAAAATGGATGAAACCAACGGAACATTTACAATAGGAAGAGTTGGAAAAGCCATATATATCATATAAATGATCATAGAGGACCAAAAAAGATGAATAAAATAAAATAAATAAGCAAAGCGTGGTGAGAGACTCAAGTCGGACTGAAAAATCAATCATCTGCGATACAGAAGTTACAGGAAAATTTTCATTTTTCTACATGTTGATGAAATAAACCTGACTGTCAATAATCCATAATGGAATCAAATCAAGCAATTTCTCCTAGCAAGCTGCAGATCGCTATGTATTGTACATCTCAGAAAACTTTCCCGGCAAGACGAGTCATTACCAGAATAGGACACCTCATTTCTCAACCTTACTCTGCTTCTCGAATTTTAAAAGCATTCAACTGACTCGCATATCACAAAAATTGATATCAGAGGGGGCGAGAATTATGTTGAGACTAATAGGTATGATTGCCTAACGGATTGGGTGATATTGGGCGGATACTCTCTTGGGGGGCAATTTACGCAAGATGTAAAGAACAAGAGCTGAAGGCAGGATCTCAACCAGCTGTCAGTGGAGCAACGAACATTCCAAAAATCAGCAAGGGCAAAAGAAATAATAACAGATTTAAACTGGGGGAAAAAAAGGGTAACATTCCATCGTAACAAGGTAAATGGAATACCATGTAATAGATCATATTCAAAACTGGATGATCCAAAACATCAAGTGAGGCATCAGTGTCAAAAGCAGATAGTACAACCTGCAATTCACAAGCAAGTCAAAAATAGTAATAATTATGTAACCTATGTATCATTCAAAAAAAGCAGCACTGCCAAAGGATGCAGATCAATGGAAGCAACATTGACATACAGAGTCATAGTTAAGGAAGTTCAATATGAAGTAGCTCTCACGAGAAAGTTGGTTTAATGATTAGTGCAGAGAACAGTTTGAATCTCACCACAAAGCATCTTATGAGGAAGCAGGTGAAACATATGGCTGTGACAGATCCAACCTGCAACATAAAATGGGCATTAGGAACACTGAACATTCACAAATTAAAAAGTGAAAAGGAAGGAACGAGCCAGGCGTTCAAAGCCAAAAATCAAGCAACTATGTCTAGCAACATGTCAGGAAAACTACAAAAGGGAAGGCACAAACCTCATGAAGCTTCTTTCTTCTCCCTTTGGATTCAATGGGGAAGCGTCTTAACATGAAAAATAATCTGGAGTTGATGTAGAATAATCCATTAGGAGATGCAAAAAGGCACATAAAGTAGAAGTAGTAATCAGAACCAAGGCAGCTGCTAATATTCTATATACTTTGGTTATATGTCTTTAGATTTAATCCAGAACACTCACCTTCCTCCATATAGCAAGAACCCTAATGCAGCTATAAAGGATACAACTGGAAGAGGGGGAAAAAAAAAAGAAGTCACATACGAACAACTAGCACAATAAAATTCTCTACTAACTACTAAGGTATCTCAATCTTAGAAGTGAAATTTCTGAAACTAATATCATAATTAGATTCAAGTTCTGACCTGCAATAAATATCTTTCCAATGAATTCCACAGCACTGTTGTCATTTATCCAGAGGTATATCCAGATCGCAACCTGGAGAAAAACTCTCATTCAGACAAGATTCTACTTATAGTAATAAGGTAAAGGATTTTCTAAACAGTTCAAGAAAAACTATTGTTTCTGAATTATGCTTGGAAATTGGATTGAACTGTGCACAGCTCAGCCAAAATTTTGAGGAGTTGAATACAAGCTCTTTTATCCACCAAAAAGGATACAATGATGAGGTGCCCAGGGATATCATGTAAGGGTATCTTCTATCCCTGGTTGTTGGCCAAACATTATGAACGCATTTTGATTAGACAAAACAGAAAATATGTTTTTCTCTCTCATTTAGCAAAAAAAAGGGAACGGAGGTCAGAAATTAGCAGAGAAGGAAGTACTATAAGGGAAGCCAGCTGTCCATGTACGTAGTATCCTGGATAACGTGGCAGGCTTGTATATCTTCTCTATCATACAAGGTTTCCAAAATAATTCTCTCTACCATTTAAAATCATGCTAGCTGATGTACTTATGGATAAATCATTAACAAAATAATATATGAAAAGCAAGGATCTGATGAAACATGCCAAAGACTCAAAAAAAATAAAAAAATTAAATAAAAATTCATTTGTCCAAGAAAAACAAAAATTCAATTGGCTAATAAATTATTGAAAATTATGCATTGTAAGAGAACATAAGAGATGGAACAGACCTGTATAACGTACATCGCACAATTAACTGAAATGTAAAAAATCCTTAGCTTATCTGTTGGTAAACTTCTTGCCTGCTTGTTGGTTACAATCCAAAAGGGGGAAAAAATATCAATATTATTTACATATCACCACAACTCTATGTATTCCTAGAATAGGACTCTGGCTTCATACACAAAAAGAATCAACCACTTTACTATCAGTCCTCATGCAACTAATCAAAGAAAATGCACTTGCCTGGTGATAAATCTCTGCCCAAAAAAGGACAAGAAGCGTGTAAGTAGTGAAGAAGAGAAGTCCCGGAAGATCCAGTAACACCAAGGTTAACACCTGATTCAAGATAGAGCTCCCTATCTTAGTATACAAGACTTAAGTTGTCATTGACTAAAGGCAACCTACAATGCATTTAATAATCCACTATGGTTAGACACCAATCAGCAACTTACTTTTCCCAGTTATGGATTTTAGCTTTGCTCCGGAACATTTTACAGAGCACCAAGAGAATGGAGTACATCATAGCAATCAAGACTAGTGATGCAACTAAAGTAAAATACAAAAGCCAAAATATCAACATAGAACTTGTACTTTGCACTGCACATTTTCCATTGGTTCAAGAAAACTTAATTAAGGGATGAAAACCACGTAGATGTTATCTGGGATTACTTTACTCCCACTCAAGCACGTGATAAAACAAGGTTAATAGAGTGAGTTATGCCATCTGGGAATTCTAATGCATTGCTCACTGTTTTTGTGTGACCAATATCCAGAGTTAGCTATTAATCATTTCTACTAATTAAAAAATAATTTAATGAAAGGAAACACGTGCTTCTTCTCGGCTCGAGAATAATTCCGAGACACTTGCAATTAATCAGTTACAGTGCTAACAACATACCAAGAAAAAATATTATCTGCTACTGAAATCCTTGGACATAAGCACTTAAAAACACTAACCTTTGGATGCAAAAGAAAGACTTGTTTGTGAAATCCAAACACAATTGCACGTACTGCCAAAAAAAAAAAAAAAGAAGGAAAAAAAAACGAAAAAAGGGTTATCAATGAATTAGATCACATCTCATGAAAAACTCCGAAAAAATCTCATGGACCCTACGAAAATCACCTCCATTAACAATGAAATTCATAAGATGGAAGACCTTCTGGGTTGTCCAACCATATTCAGGCACTCTCAGTTCAATCCTTATTAATTGAAACTGCGCATCATAGACACCCATATTCAAAGCTCATTTACATTCTTCAGAAACATATTATAGCAACAGATTATTACTAACTACGCATGATTATGATATGGTTATAGCAACAGAACTATTACTCCCTCACAGACAGCAACAGTGAAGTTATTCTCACTCTGGATTAAGCCTCAAAAGCTCAAATCAATTAAATTACATTCATGGGAAGAACTTTTTGGGTATAATTTCCTGATTAGAAACAGAAATTTCAAGCTAATTAAATTATATAATTGAACAAGTAGCTCCTCCTCACAGCTTATTAGACTATTAAAAAATGTGATAATTATAATAAATACTGACGCCCATCATTTCCACAACCCCGTTCCCAAAACCATACTCCAAATTCATGAAACCGAATGAGAGAGAGAGAGAGAGAGAGAGAGACCAGAGCAACGGTGGAGACGAGAGCATAAGCAGCGCAGAGAGAGTAGAAGATGCCGTCCTGCCACTGAGTGGACTCATTGATCTCGTCCCACCAATCGAGAAGCTGATGAGCTCCCTTCTCCATCTCCATCGCCATAGGTCTCGAGCTCAGCACCATTCTGGTCATTTTACACCAGTTTCACAGAGCAAAACTAACCCAAACTCCTCAATCAAGTGTGTGAGAGAGAGAGAGAGAGAGACCAAGTCCAGCTCGCTCCTCTAGCTCTAAGGCTCTTAGCTCTACCAGACGGTCTCTAAGTCTAGACTATAGAGAGAGAGAGAGAGAGATGGGCCTTTCCGGAATTGGGCTTCTTGTTTTCTTCGGTCATTCTCGTTCTCACCTAAGCTTCCCTCCTCCTCTTCTCTCTCTCTACGGAACGAGTAAGTGGCCAGCGCCTCGGTTGTTGTTGTCACTTCTTGACAATTTTGTCATTATAAAAATATGTACACACTTTTATTTTAAACACCACACCTTTATTTTAATTTATTTTGTTCCCTCGTTATTTTAGTTGATTCAATAAACCTCCATAATAATTAGTCTTATCTTTTTTTTTTTTTTTTCCAAAGCTTCTTACACTTTTTTTGCACACGTTTCTTCCATTTGTATGCTATTATTAGACCGTATGGAAAACTCTTTTCTAATGTTTGGGGAAATATGTAATGCTCTTTTAATGAGGGCTAACTCTCCAACCACCAAATCCCGTGGCGCGCCTCGAGCTAATATATTGTAGTATTACTATCGGATTTATTTAGTAAATTTTGCGTATCATTTAATATGCTAAAACATTATTTTTAGCTCTTCTCTAAGTTATTAAATCGATTGGTGGATAAGATCGTTATAATTTTATCTTTTTGTTATTTAGGAAGAGCATTTAAGTCCAAAGATTTCATGATCATGACGATTACCACTAGACTACATTTATAATTAATTACAATAATTATACATTTCACACACTATCGTAATTTAGGAGTATTTAGGACGAGGGCATTTGGTGTTACTGCATACATCGTGTGTACAAAAAGAGTAAAGAGAAAAAGGTCAAAAATAAAATAAAAAATTAATTGACATGGTTTTCTCTGTCTTCGTTAACAATTTCATAGCCTTAGGGCGGCAAAGATTAGAAATTTAATAAATGAGCGGCTAATAAGCAGAGCTTTCGAATTTAAACGTGTATCTAATCTAAATTTACAAGGACGGGTTAGTGGATATTAATCACGCGATGATGCCGCGGAGAGAAGATTCGGTGTGAGATTCGCCTTTTGCCTTTGATTTGGGCCTACCTACCCAAACACCCAACAGTCCAATGCATCATAAGATATATATGAAAATAATAAATAAATAAATAAAAATAAATAAAATAGAGTTGAGTGGGAATTGTTTGGCTTACGAGAGCAGTACTAGTAGCAACTAGCAACAAAGCAGTAGTACTATTTTCACATGAACGTGGCTAGAAGTTTCTCCACTGGATGACGTGGCCTGGACGGTCTGCCGGTGCTGGCCCCCACCCCATTTACATTTGTCCTTGTCCTTTTGTTCATTATTTTGCTCAAAATCTTTAAATAATTTATATGTTAACAATGTACATCCAAATTAGGGGTGATACTTCTAACTTGAGCAATGTTATGGGCGGGATATTATATGTTATAGTATATTATTAGATGTTAGTATATTATTAGGTAATTCTAACTAATAAATTAGAATAAATTAGATCTTATATGGGTATTATCTAAAATAAAATTATAATTAGTTAATAATATTCTAACACATCATGTGTTGTTGAACACTATAATGTGCATAGTATTACTATATATATATATTTGCTTGAAACCAATAAACCTGATTGACATATTAAAATTGATGGTCTTCAATTGTTCTTTTTTTAGGGTTTAGGGTTTATGAGAAATGACTTTTTTTAAGATAAATTTAAAAAATGGCCATTTTTTATACTTATTTAATAAATGACCGTTTTTAATTTTATTTTGATAAATGATCTTCTTTTAGTTGATCTATTTTTATAAAGCAAATCAATTTTTCAAAAAATCTTTTAAAAAAAATCAATTTTCTAAAAAATAAATTAATATATTTTGATATACTAAATATAAATTACAGTCATTTTTTAAATAATTTTCAAAATTTAGCCATTTTTCAATCATATTTGAAAAAAAAAAGAGCTATTTTGTAAATTATGATCCAAAATTCGATCATTTAGCTTTCACTACAAATTGGATCGAATCTGAACTCAATGTGCCACATCCGTCCGTAAAATTTGTATGTAATTTTAACTGAATTCTAGCAACCAGAAATCTGTCCCATCCTCACGCATAATCCTGGTTGATTAAAAGAACGAACCAAAAAAAAAGGGGCAAACTACTCATGTATCAATCATGTTCATAATTATGGGTAGTATTTAAACAAATAAAAACGTGATATTTGGCTAATTTTAAATAATCAGGATTAACATTGTTGTAACTTAAAATTTAATAAAATATAATTTGTTAATATTTTATTACAATACACCTATCTTAATTATTAAAATTTATATTTAAAGATAAATAGAAAAAATACCAATAAAAAACTGCTTTCGTATGTTCTATTTATTTTTAATGGCTGACGTATTTTTTAATTTTCAATGTTATCATTATTTATGAGTCCGTTGTGTTTCCTTTTTTTTTTTTTTTGGTAATACGTTGTGTTTCCTTTTGTTAAAAAATATATGCATTGTTGTCTATCGTTATCCTCTTCCTCTCTCTAATAATATATGTATACGTTATAACCTCGATAAATTAATATCCAATAAATTAATAATTTGTATTAGATAATATTCTTTATGGTCGCTAATTCGGCTAATATAGTAAAAGGTGGGTCTATTGCCACATTTCAGTTTGCTCTCTATACACTTGAATTAAATTCACTCATCATTTAAATTTTTCTTTAAATATTACTTGTTGTACCTTTTAGTTATTCCTAAGTAGCTCTTATAATTAAATTTCTATTTTTCTTTTCTTACCCACCTGCTTATCTTCGTTTTACCATATTCATTACCAGTTTAAAAATGAAGAAATTTGGAATAAAAAAACTTAAATAAAAATATCATAGAAATAGAAAAACAAATCTAATACAACATAAATTCAAAATAAATTTATCAAAACTATTTTCTTCATCAACAGCGATCTCCAACAAATTCATAATAGCTAAACCCAAATTAGATTTATCTTTGTTTATATGTTATTAACGCAAAGAGAAAAAACAAACCTAAAAAATTTCATATGAGCCTAGAGAATTAGAATAAGAATTAATGATTTTTCTGATTCAAATTCAAATATATAGACCATCTTTATTTCCTAATAAATCATAATCATAATTATGGATTTTTTAAGAGGGGTATGTAAAGATTTTTTATTTTAAAAGAGACGTATTAGGATAATTTATTTTGTACCTAAAAATAATTTCTTTAAGATCATTTCAAGAAATAATTGAAACAATGTGTGAGAATAGCAGACACACGGCCCTATAGTAAATTAATGTTTCAATAAACTCGTACGATAATACATTATAAAAATATTATATTCGAGTCATTGGATATATAAATGAATAATCTCATAATACTAGAATTCTGTAAATACATATAACCTAATTAGAAATCATTTGTAAAATATGTTTATTGTTGTTTATTTATTCTTAAATTGATGTCGATTTGAATCTCATCTTTAAATTTTTGTAATGCGGTAAGAAGATCTGGTGTGGAATTCTTGTTTTGTGACAAAAAAATTATTCAAAGTTATTATTGCTCCTAGTGATTCTTTATGCAAGACATGCTCCATAGTAGAACTATCATCTTCAAGTTCATCATCTCTATAATTTCTCATGACGTTTTAAATAATTTGCTTGTCACTCAAAATCTCTGACGTTGTGTCATTTTCTCTAGGGTAGTTCAAGAGGAACTCGACATCTATTTTATCACTACACCTACTCTTTGATTACCTTTTTTTTCAGTTCTTGCATGCCTTCACCTCCCAAGCAAGGTCTATCCAAATTCTCTGAAAGCCATGTTATCCACAACCTAATTTTACATTATTGAAAGCAATTTGCAATAATTTTTACATGTACATCTATTGTCCGAGTTGAAAATCTAACCGTTTGGTTCACCTATTTGAATGTGTGTATTTGAATGAAAATTGTGGAATGCGTGTTATAATTGGAATGGGAGACATTTGAATGGAAAAAATAGTGGAATGGGTTATAATTAGAATGGGAGCATTGGAATGGACCATTCAAAAACACATCTCCCTCTCCATTCTCATTCAAGACACAAAAAAACCATTCCAATGGTTAATTTTTCTGATGGACCATTTGAACAGAAAAACTGAATTGTTGAAACAAACACACATTCTAAAAGATCATTTGAATGGAAAAATTGGAGTTGTTGAAACAAACACTCATTCAAATGGATTTTCCATTCCAATGGAATGGAATGGTTGAAACAAACGGGTGAAACAAAATATATAGTTCGTAAAATGAACTAATAAAAAATTAATTAATTAAATAATAAATTGATAAATTAGTAATTTTTTAATTAATTGATAGATTAGTAATTCGCTAAATTAATAATATTTTTAGTCCCAATGTTATTAATTTTTAGAGGTTACACTGTATATAGTAATTGCTTTGGTTCCAAGGTTATTTGTTTTTAGAGCTTTTACTGTATATAGTAATTTCACATAATTATTACCGGGTTTAATTTGGGAGTGGATGATGAGCTCATATTATTGGATAAATTTATTCCTGTTAATGGATAGGCAAATTTCAGCATAAATATATAAAAGAATAAATATAATTAATGACATAGTTATAGACAATATAACAACAATACCATAAATATTACATTTCCAGCTATAAATAACCGATAAATTTGGAAAAATATCAAAATTGAAATTTATGAATATAAACAACAAAATTGAAATGTATGAATATAAACATTACAAACATAAACATTATTAATATAAATTTAAAAAGTTTAATTAGAAAAATAATCGAGATTTGTGTATCACACAATTTTCTTAAAACAAATTCGACTATTTTCAGTGGATACTTGAAGTTGTTAGTTGTTTGTATCCTGAGATTTAATGGAGGAAAGTCACGATTGTCTCACCACAAAGCTATTTTGGTGAACTGAAAGAAGTCCGTAATCTATCAAAACTAGAATATCACGTAGATAATTAAAAAAAAAAAAAAAGAACATTTCTGGAANACAATAGAAATAGACCCATAATAACAATCTACTCTCCCAATAATTAGGGGTGCACATCATATGGGTATCAGGTATTCGGGTTTCGGACAAAGAGAAATAGCTAATCGAAACCGAATCAACGAGAATCGGGTTTTCGGGTTTCGGATAGGTCGGGTATTTGAGTAGTTTGGGTCAGGTCAGGTTTTATAAACATATAAAAAAAAATTTTCTTTCTTTTTACCACATAAAAAATAATTTTGATTTTTTTTTCTCATTTTATGCATAATTAGCTATTTACAAAATACATATAATCTCATAAACATTGAAACATAAAAGGAAAAAAAAAAAAAAGAGAAATAAATTAATAAAGGCACCAATTTTAAGGTTTTTTCTTTCTTTTTTCTTTTTTAATAATAGTGGTGGTTCAAGTCGGGTACCAAACTCCTCAAAATGTATACCCGTACCCGAACTGAAAACTCTTAGATTCGATCAAGTTTTACCCGAAAATTTGGGTACACTCGTTTGGACCCAAAGTCAGGTAGGTCAGGTTTTTTGCATTTTTGTGCAGCTCTATCAATAATTGACATGTTCACCTAATTAAAGCATAATCTCTAAAAATGACCCCCTTATTATAAATAATAATAAGGCTTTTTAATACAAAACCCCTTGAGCTCAGAATAATTTAATAAAATTAACTCTGAACTCAATTTTTTAGAGCAAAACTACATGAAGTCCCCTAATATTAGTTCTGTTAGAAAAGAATGATTTTTTTTGTTATTTTTTTTACAGTTAAGTTCGTATTCTTTTATTTATAACTTTTAGGTTCTAATTCTTATATTTTTGTTTAACGTTAATCGTTTTCGTTCAAAACAAATGTAAAAAATTGAAAAATTTTATATGGCTCCAATTTGGATCTACTTTAGTCCAAGTATTCATATATCTGAAAAAGAGATATATAAATGTCTTGTCAATTTTATGTTTTATTATTCTAATTTTATGGGACATTATAGCAAGTTTTATGGGATATATATTGGTAAAAATTTATATGATTCCAATATGAATCTACTTTGGTCCAAGTATCCATATATCTAAATTAGATATATTGGAACAAATTAGACCAAATTAGATCCATATTGGAAAATAAAATTTTTTAATTTCTTACATTTGTTTTGAATGAAAATAATAACCCAACTTTTTTTTAAAATAATAATACTAATAATAATAATAATTTGCTTTTGTTTCCAATTTTACCCTTGTTAAGATGAGCATGTTTTGGGCAAATACTAATTAACGATAGTTTTGGACAGAAAAGATTATAACTGAAATAAAAATCGAAAAATAAGGACTTAAAAGCTACAAATAAAAGAATGAAGATTTAACCGTAAATAAAAAACTAATAGAAATACATTTCTTTTCTAACAGAACTAATATTAGGAGATTTCAGGTGGTTTTGTTCTAAAAAATTGAGTTCATGGTTAATTTTACTAAACTATTATGAGTTTAGAGAGTTTTTGTATTAAAAAACCTAATAATATTAATAATAATAATAATAATAATGATAATAACAACAATAGATAATGCTAGATATCCCAAATAGTTTATTAATTTTTTTATTACCAATACATGTAGAAATTGAGTTGTCACTATTAATTAGTGAATGTTATTAATTTTATTTGTGATAAGTTTCAATACACCAATTGAATAATGATAACTCACTTGCCACATGTGTTGATACAAAAATTTTGGTAAACTAATTGGGATGGGTGAACTGCAAGAAAATATCATGAAGTTTGAGTGTTTTACAATTTAAACCCTAAGGTTGGATTCCGCAAAATAATACCCTGAGATTAAGAATTTATGAAAATTAATACCCTAAACTTACTTTTTGACCAATTTTAGTAATGAAAAAATAAAACTACATTAGTCCTTATCATTCTCTTTAATTTTGAAGATATTATTGTCTTTTACCAATTAAAGTTATTCAAAAAGTCAAGTTAGGTATTAATTTTCAGAGATTTTTAATGTGAGTGTATTATTTTACAGTGTCCAAACTTAAGGATTTAAATTGCATAACACCTAAACTTTAGAATTTTTTTTTACAATTTACCCTTATCCTAATAACAATAACATAGTAAAATGGTACTAGTATGAAAGTTAAAGCTCATCAATATCTTCACTATGAGCATATTTCAAGATTGCATTAGCCTTTTTCATTTTTTATTCTCAAACCCGAATTTATATTTTCTATTAGACGTTTTTATTATTTTTTATCTTATTTGTTACATAAAAGACTAATAGAATGTCAATTAAATTCTTTTATATATAGCACTAATTTATGGTGATAGTGACGTTTTAGTTAATAGTATTCATAAAAGAATAGTGAACATTTTTTTTAATGAAGATCTATATTTTTAACTTTATAGAAAAAAGTGAAAAAAAGAAAAGAAAAGAAAACTTATGTTTTAGAAAAACCTATTAATATCCGCATCATTTTAACTAAAATCATATCAGAATTCTATTGTAATCATTATTGTGCAAATATAATAAACTTTGATGCGCTCACATAGTCTCATGTGTAGTATATTAAGCTTTTGTGGTTGCATATATAATATGATTGTAACAATATTAATTTTGAAAATGATGTATTCCTTGTGAAGGCTAAACAAACACATTGACCGTTGATAGCTTTTGAAATATCATATTTTCATCCTAGTATGTAAATTTGCATACTAATTCTATTTAGTTTACTTATATTTTAATATATTAATATTCCATGAATTAGAAATAAAAGGAGAAAAAAGCAATAACTTTAGCCTACTTAATTTTATTTGAACTTTATTGAACTTATTAAAATTTCAAAACTGTATCTTGAGCCTAGGATGATGAGCACTACTTCTTTAAAGTTAGCATTTAATTTAATTTTTAAAAATTTTTGGTTTGAACTTCCATTTGAAAAATGATAAAGTTGATTAATTGAAAGCTGAAAAATTATATAATCGAACCACATACCTCGGTTTTTTAAAAACGACATAAAAAATAAGCATTTGGAAAAAATTATTATTCGATGACCCAAAAAAACTCAATTGAAGAAGTGACAATTTATAAAGAAAAACAAAAAAAAAAGAAAAAAAATTGGGCATAATAGAGGAAAACAAAATCTTATTGGCATTCATTAGAAAAAAAAAAATGTAAATTGATATCTTATAGTATTGATATTTTTGAAAAGTGAGTGTAAATTAAAATCTTATTATTGTGATATTTTTGGAAAAAATTAACTTTTAGTATGAAGAATATAAAAATAACACATTTCACATAAATTTAGAAATAAAAAAAGATTGAGTGGGGATTCTTTACAGTACTTTGCAAGCCCTTTAACTTCGAGTAGATATTATATGTAACAACTGAATGATGAGCCATATTCATACTTTAAATAATGTGCAAAGTGATGTGTCTCTATGAGTACTTTATTCGAAGTTGGAAAATACAAATCCCTTAGAGTACATATTATATGTGACAAATTCATAGTACTTTTGGTCACATGCACAATATTGTGTTTCTGTGACTAATTCAATCAAAATCAAATAGCAAGTCAATAAAACACATATCATGCATGACAATTGACCCACACATACTTTAGGTCATATGCACAGTATCATATCTATTTGACTACGTTGATCGAAATCAGAAAGTAAGTTCCATAAAGCACATTATATAAGTGACAATTGAATCACATTCATATATTAGATATATTTTTTTAAGTTGAATCATTCATACTTTAGGCAATATGTATAGTATTGTGTGTCTCTGTGACTAGTTTAGTAACTCACACATAATGCGTGATAATTAAATGAAACACATTTATACTTTAGATAACATGCATATAGTATTATGTCTATGCACATTTTTTTTTTCTGAATTTGTTTATTCTTAAAATTTGGCTATTTTTTTTTAACAAAAAATTATATAATAGAATCTTATTTGAAAACAAATGTTGTATCTATTGTACACGAATTATCCAACTGGTCGACTCATTAGATCAAGACAATTCGAGAAGGTCTGGTCGCAACCTATTAAATTCGACCAAGAAATATTTGAGGAGTATCCAATCAATATAGAATCTTATGATTATCTCGCCAGATCTTCTTCAATTCAAACTTGAGATAATGAAAATCAAATTCCAAAATTAAAGTAATAAATCCCGGGATATCGTAATCTATTCTTTCCATATTTATTCAAATTTGAATAAATATAATTATGGATAAAAAGATCCTCCCCTTAATGCTATAAATAGGGAGCTTAGGGTTCAGTAAAAGGGACCCGACTCTTGTAAAAACAAAAGAAAAAAAAATAATTTCAGTGACTAAAAGTGGACGTAGACTTTAGTATGAGAAAGTTGAACCACTATAAATTTTAGTATCGTTTTTTGTTTAAATTATCGTTGAACCAGTTTTTAGTGTTAACAGTATCAAAATTCAAATTTAAACATAAAAACTCTAATTTAAACATAAAAACTCTGTTTGTATTATAATTCTGTAAAATTTGAGTTTGACATTCTTTAAATTAAAGATGAGTTATTTGTCTTTTAGATATGAACTTTGTAACACGCCCAAAGAAAAACACATTTCTTATAAAAATAAAAAAAATAACAAAAGACGTATCTACAAAAACTTTTCTTTTGTAACACTATGGAAATAGAGAATTCTAATTGTATAAAAAGAAATGTACAAGACTTATGGAGAAAAAAAATAGAGAGAGAAAAACTATAAGAATTTTAGGGAGGAAACAAAGAAAGAAAAAGACACGTAGACTAGATGAGGCTTAAGGTGGTTATGCTACTGTAGGTAATTATTAGAAAATTTAAAGAAAATAAAAAAATTAAAATAAAAGAGAAATCTTAAGCAATGATGTGCTCATATTTATACAACATTTATGTACCTTTTCTAACTTAATTTTATGCTAAATTATTTTTCTTCTCAATATTTTTATCATAATTTGTGCTATTTTATTAAATTAAACAGGTTGTGAAGTTTATATGCAAAAGAAAATTTAAGTGGCATTTTTCTAAGATATTAGAGAGAGATAATAAAAGCTGATATCTATTTGTTTTGTTGAAGGCGCAATCTTATCCATCCACGTAGCCCATTTAAGGAAGAGAATTGGCCCATTTGAAAAAAAAAATCATATAATTGCATGGAGATTAAATAGATTTATTTGTTAACATATGTATATATGTTTATTCAAGCAAAAATATGTATATATGTTTAAGAAAAGGAAACGTAACTCTTCAAAAAAAAAAAGATATAAAATAAAAAAGAAAAGGAAACGTGAAAGGCTGATTAATTATCTAGAGTCACCAAAAAAAAAAAAAAAAAGAGTAACCCCTTGTAGTTGATGAGGTCAATTACATATATATATATATATATATAGGTAGATGGAAAAACGTAAAAAGAAACTTATTTTTTTTAAAAAAATCAAACAAAACACAAATTTCAAAACTCAAACAAATTAATTGTAACAATTCAAAAAATGAGAAATTTAAACCATTATTAAATTTGGATATTCGTTCCAAATATTGATTGCAAAAGTCAAAAAAAAAATAAAAAGAATCTTTGCAATTAATGCTAATGGTAACTTGTTGTTAACCTTCTATAGTAGGTAATTTTGAAGTCAAAGTCATTATTTATATTTAATACTTGCACTATTATTGATAATTATTTAATGCTAACATAAATTTTTATGATGGTTACTATGAAACCATAATTATTGAAAACTATATGGCCACCAATCCAGTAGGTTTTTTTTTTTTTTTTATTTATGCATAGGTATCAATTTGGCCAATGAAAATTTTTTTTTGCACATTTTTTTATATTAAAAAGTAAGAAAGAGAAATAACATTAATAATGCACGTCTATTAATGATGCACATTTTTTCATGCACATCATTATAGCTGTTGGATTACCATTAAATGATGATCCAACGGCTAAAAAAAAATACCTATACATAAGTTAAAAAAAAAAAAAACCTAGTGTATTGGCAACCTATATATATAAGTGTAAATTTGCAATGAATTAAATCCTATATATATTTGATTAGATTCCACACGAGTGGAAACTCCAGTCTAGCCATGTTGATCTTATCAAAAAAGAAGACTTTTTCTGTAGATGGGAGAAGAGATGTGTTATTTCGTTTATTGACAATAAATACGACATGAAAAAATGCATCTAGTATTGTTTAAGTGTCATGTCAAATTTGGTTAGGAAAAAAAAAAATAATTGAGTTTGAGAACTCCTACGAGATATATATATATATATAAAATATATATTCTATATCGTGGCTTTGTCAACAATTAAAATGGTTTTAATTTTAAGGAAAATAATATCATATAAGGTATAAAGGTATATATATGCCTCCACTTTCTTGGCTGTATATTAATTCTGAATCCGATTAAAAATTCAATGGAATTTGGAATATGTAAGCAAATAAAGTCAATGTATATCAATGACAATAGAACTACGTTCCTGAACCTTTAAACAATAAACCAGCAAAATTATTTCCGTGACTAATTAATTAGTATGTTGAAATAGTGATATAGTATCAACGAGGGCTCGAGTGACATGTAATTGTTGCTTATGAGAAAGAATGGGTCGAAGAAAACAGCAAATTGCTCACCGTAGCTTGTTAGCTAATAATTATTGAGCCATAGCTTGTTAGCTAATAATTATTGAGCCACACAAAATGGCATACGTAGGGTTGGCAATTTTTTACACGACACGACGATACGACTCAAAAATGACACGAAATAAACGGGTTTAAGTGACCCATTTAATTTTCATATCAATTTCGGATCGACACGTGTAATACGTATAATAAACGGGTGGACTTCAGGTCAACCCACTTAATCCAAAAATGATCCGTGTAATCCGTTTAATTAAACGTGTCGTTTTCGTGTCGTATTAACACGATACTAATACGACATATTATTAATATTTTAATATTTTAAATGTGATTTTGATTAATTCTAAACATATTTATATGTGTAAAATTAAATTAAGTAATGCATAATCGTGTTAAATTAGAATAATCGTGTCAAACGGGTCATAATATGATACATGACACGTTTATTAAACAGGTTACACGTGTAGTGTCGTGTTACACGTGTATTGATCGTGTCGTGTATGGGTTTAAGTTTTTGACATGTTTATTAATCGTGTCGTGTCCTAATCATGTCGACCCGAATACGACACGATAACACGAATTGCCAGTCCTAGGCATACGACCATAGACATCAATATTCTTTTAATATAAAGTCGAATTTAAAGAAGTCATGGGCTAGTTTGGTTTAGCTTCTTAATAAGCTAAAAGTATTTTTTGAATAATCTGTGAGCCAAAAAGTGTTTGGTAAAAACCTGAAAATCAGATTATTCAATAATTTTTGAGAAAGTTAGCCTAAGACAACTTTTACTTTTAGATTATGTAGGAATCTATGCTATTTTTTAATGAATAAATCATAATAGCTAAAATACCCTAACTTAAAAATAAAAATACCACACATTTAATTGAATTTATTTTTATATCAATTTTTTTAAAAAAATATGAATATATTTAAACATAATTGACTAAAATACTCTTCATATTAATTATTTTGAAGGAACCAAATTGATTCTTTATTGAAATTTTAAATTCAGATAAAAATAAAGTAAATTAAAATAAAATAAAATAAATTTAATTGAGTAACTGATTTAATTGAGTTTATTTTCATATCAATTTTTTTTTAAAAAAGCATTAATATCTTTAGTACGTACAAATATGCATAATTGTAAAAAATATTAATAAGTTCTCGCTATAAATATGTATAATTGTATAATGATATTTATTTTGGTCATTTTATATTTTCCACAACAATTCAATCATACAGTTTACCAAACACTTTAATACAGTTTTTTCAAGTCAAAGCACTTTAAAATTATAGTTTACCAAACACTCAACTACTTTACGCTACAGCAGAATTTTCTTTCAGCACAGCTAAAAATATTTTCTTTAAAATCTACAGCTATATACCAAACTAGCCTCAAGTCCAACTACTACTTTCCGCTTAATCTGATCAATAACAAATTATATATTTATGGAATATTTACATTAAGAGCTTGCTTCAATGCATTTTGTTTTGTGTTTTTTTAAATGAGATGGGAAGTGAAGACTTTTTAAAAGAAGTCCTTGAGAATATCTAACTGTTCTTTTTATTTTTAAAAATAAAAAAATACAAAACAAAAAAAATATCCGAACAAGCCCGGCTTTACTTTTATTCTTTGGTTGTAAAATCTGTGAGACTATGTTTTATAAATATTTAAGAATTACTCAAATCATTGAGGATCCGTGGCGCAATGGTAGCGCGTCTGACTCCAGATCAGAAGGTTGCGTGTTCGATTCACGTCGGGTTCAATCCCACAATCCCGTCGGATCACTTCCATTTTTCCGCTTTCTTTTTCATTTTTTTACCGCCATAAAATATATCAATGGCTTTGAATTCGACACGTCACCCGAGCTCCCTGTAATCGAATACAGAGAACCAAAACCCGACCCTAAAACCCATAACCCCCATTTCATTTTCTCTCTTCCTTCTTCTCCATCTTCTTCCTCCATTTCTCCGTCTCTGCAAAACCCTAAATTCCCCAAATTTTCTTTGATTAGCTCAGCCATGTCTTTCATCTCTCGACTCCGTCAAGCCTCTCTCTCCCACCATCGTCGATTCTCCACTCTCCTATCTCAGGACTCGACCACACCACTCTTCTCCAAACAGAAATCCAGGGCCGCCCTTCGCCTCATCAAGGCCGAGAAAAACCCTAGCCGCATCGTCGAGATCTGCAAGGCCGCCTCCCTCACCCCGGAGGCTCACCTCGACCGGATCGCACTCTCCGTCGCCATCACCAAGCTCTACGAGTCCAATCACTTCGAGTTCATCCGCGAATTCATCGACGACCTCAAGTCCCGCCCCGACCTCAGGACCGAGCGGTTCGTCTCGCACGCCATGGTTCTGTACGGCCAGGCCAAGATGATCGACCACGCCATTCGAACTTTCGAGCAGTGCGACGAACTGGGTGTTACTCGTTCCGTAAGGGTTTTGAATTCTTTAATCTTTGCTTGCATTTTGGCTAAGAATTATAAGGAGGTCAATCGTGTTTTCGTGTCGTTTCCGAAGATTTATGGGATTGAACCGGATCTGGATACTTACAATTGGGTCATCAAGGCATTTTCTGAGTCGGGCTCTACTAGCTCCGCCTACTCGATTTTGGCCGAGATGGATAGGAAGGGTGTGAAGCCGAATTCGGCTACTTTTTCGAGCTTGTTCTCTGGGTTCTACTTGGAGGAGCGGTTTGAGGATGTGGGGAAAGTGATGAAGTTGATGGAGAAGTATGGATTTCGTCCTGGGGTTGGTACGTACAACACTAGGATTCATGGTTTGTGTAAATTGAAGAGGGCGGGGGAGGCGAAAGCTTTGTTGGCCGGGATGTTGTCCAAGGGAATGAAGCCGAATTCGGTCACGTATAGCCATTTGATTCATGGGTTTTGCAAAGAAGGGAAGTTAGATGAAGCAAAGAAGCTGTTTAAGGAGATGGTCCATAGAGGTTGCCAGCCTGATAGTAACTGTTATTTCACTCTGGTTTACTTTCTTTGCCAAGGCAAGGACTTCGAGACTGCGTTAGAGGTTTCAAAGGAGAGTATTGCCAAGAATTGGGTTCCCAACTTCTCGACTATGAAGTCACTTGTGGAAGGTCTTGCGAGTGAGTCAAAAGTAACGGAAGCTCGGGAGCTTATTTCCGTAATCAAGGAAAAAATTACAGCGAATGTAGATTTGTGGAATGAGATTGAAGCTAGCTTGCCTTAGTGACGATGAGGACATATAGTGCTTCAATTAGTTAGGCGAAACCATGAATATTGAAATTTTGATGAGGAATATATTTCGTGAGGAGAGAAAAACTCATGGTTAGTTTCCATCAATGAAGACGATATTTCATCTGACTTTATGTTTTGATTCTCTTCTTGGAGGAATTTATGTTTATTGCAACAAGTTGTTTTTTCTTTTTCTTTTTTTTTTTTTTTTTTTTTTTTTTTTTTTNATATAATTTCACAAGTATGAAAGACTTAAAAATCAAAAGTTTCTCTTTCTTCATTTTTTGTTCCCATGCAATTTGTAATTCCCAATTTCTACCCAATTTTTTTTTTTTTTTTTAAGAAGGTGAAAATAAATGCCTCTTGATTGAGAAACGGAATCAAAATTTTTCTTCTAAATGTTGTTTTTCTTGCTTGATCATCCAGTGATACTGTACAGGATCATATTGATTTTGTTAAGACTTAATAGTAGTTTTAAGGTGACATTGTGCTGGGAAGGCTATGGAAATTAGCAGTTTTACCATTGCGATCAATCGAGCTTTACCTAGTAATCCAACCTCGGACCGTTGGATCCTTTAATTTTGGTCTGATTAAGGGGAGTATTCAGAACCGTTTGAATTGAATGTCCGAAGACGGGAAATACAATGAAACTAGTAGCCTACATAGTTACTCCAATTTGGTGGTTTATCCTTCATTAGTAAGTTGCTCGAGTCTATCTATCGACCTTATCTTTCAGTTGAAATTCCATGACATGTCATGTTCCTGATCTTCGAAACATGATACAAGAAAAGACTATCTATTATCCCTGAAAGCCCTCGAGTTCGAGACCAGGTGAAACCTTGCACTCTTTGGAGGACAAGAAACTCTCCTATATTCCTACTGGAACGACATTTTGCTTGGTTAGTCCCTTCAGTAGGAATAAAACCAGGTAAACGGTGCAATCTTTGGAGGACAATAAACTCGAGTGTGTTAGCAAAAGAACAAGTCAGTCCCTCTATTATACTGCTATAGGAACAAAACTAGGTGAACCGTGCTATCTTGTATCTTGCTAAAAGTGTTTACATATTGCTTGGTAAGTCTCTTTAATAATATATTGCTATAGGAACAACATAATGCTTGATAGTCTAGTACATTGCTTCCCATGAAGAAACCCCTAGTATGTTGATATAGGAACAACGTATTACTGGGTAACTTCCGTGAAGAAACGAATGCACCTATGAGCCTGACCACTCCTATCCCTCTTTATTGATGATCTTTTTTTTATCAGCTTGTTATCTCGTGCAAACTTGCAACTTCTTCAAACTAAAAAGTCCAAGGATATTTGTTGGGATCCCAAGTTCTTCGGTAATATTTTAATCGTATAACACAGAAAGCGCAGTACAATAAAGACGAAAGCCGATTATTTAACCACCATGGTATACATTCTTTTGTATTCAATTTTCCTTTCAAATATCTCTATTGCTTTACAAGGTCGGATATCTTTATTGAAACGTATATTTTTCCCCGCAGCAGTTCCACAGCTTCACCAAGTTGACAGCCACCAGCCAACTTTCTCATATCAAACGCATGAGATCTCAGAGTATCACTTATTTGACAAGGAAAGAGTCAAATCGGATTCCCAGTTTACTTTTTGCTGCTCTTGAGTTTACAGACATCATAGCTCGTTCTTGAATGTTCTCAATACCAACCACGGTGCCTTGCAAAACTCAATGGCAATCGCTGTCTGTGGATTTGCTGCCCCGAAAAATTTAAACTAGGATTTCCCGGCAATCAATGAAGATCTTTTCCTCATGTACTGTGCTCCATATGCTATGGTTGAACCCACAGTTGTTGAAGCCACCAAACAACTGCACCAATTTGAGGAAATAATGAGCTCTCAATACAAATAAACCAAAGAAAGTCTTCGAGTGGCAAAAAAGGAAGTTGTGGCCAAGTCACCTCAAGTATGTGATGTAGGACTGAGTTTCTTGCGTTCCAAACTCCGGTTGTAGAAGAGCCCCAGCTACTAAAATCAACTGGAAGACCGTGTTGAGCTGTCACCAAGTAGTATTTGTCAGTGATATACAAGAGTTTTGCATCTCATCCAAACATTAACCACAAACCAAGCTATTACATTTAACAATACAGAGTTCAAATTTTCAGTTGTTGCTACTCTAGTTTCTATCTAGCGAAGACAAAGTAATTGCAAATTTGATAATTATAGGATAACAAAAAGGCAAAGTAACCCCATCCCCAGGGGTCCATAGATGAAAATGTTTGTAATATTCTGAACCATTCATGAACATAACAAGCAAGTATGATTAAAACATTTATAGTCCC